>OX418218.1:8786095-8816095 GCA_948455865.1 Conomelus anceps | reverse complement strand
TTTATAAGCTAAGATAAGCTGGTACGATGAGCTAGATACAAAATATAAATTACCAAAAAATAACACAAAGCAAAAATACATTTTAAAACCATTAACAAATGTCTAATAAACATTATTAAATATATTTAGATATTTTTGAATGCATCCTGACATTTTTAAACCATTATCAAACGTTAAATAAACATGAATAAACAATTTGTTTCAAATATCTAATTCTTAAACGTTTTACAAACATTGTATGTACATTTAGGCTAAATGTTTGTATATGGTTGAACAATAATACACATTGTCTGGACGTAGTCCAGAGGTTTATTAAACAGCTATCAAACATATTTAGCTATTTTTCTGCACATTTTGACATTATTAAACCATTATCAAGTGTTGAATAAACATTATTAGACATTTTTGTTTCAAAAATCTAATTCTTGAACATTTGACAAACTTTGTATGGACTATCAGGCTAAATGTTTGTATTTGGTTAGAACCGGGACATTTGAATGTTTCATTAACGTTCAACCAACATCAAGGTTAAAAACCCAAATGTTTGATAAACGTTGGACATAACCTAAATGGATATTTATTAAGAAATTAATAAACAAAGTGTGCTGTCAGGGTCAAGGGTGCTCAGGAAAAATCATTTAAACACTGAATTTCTGTTCAAAAAGTAATTTTATTATAATTAGTATAAAGTGGTGAACAAGAAATCCTTAGTGTAAGAAATGCCGAAAAAAACTTATCAACGAATATAAAAATTAGCCATATTCCAGACATAAAGACAACATCAAAAATCAACTGGCTGATTTTACATAGACAAAAAACGTTCATAATCATTTTTTATGCTTGAATAGTGACTGAAAAAAACCACTGCTGTCTTTAAACTGTTAAGAGACGACAATGGTACATCCAATCCAAATACACTCAAGATGATACCCTCTTATCGCCAGATACTTGATTTACAAAATGTTTCAGATTTTAAGAACATGAAAATATTAAAGAATTTGAAAAATTGGCTCACTTCATACACAACATGATTATTTAACTATTATAAATTATAACAACATAAAGTTCCATAGTTTCGTTGGAATTGAAATTTATTGCTATACTATGAATTGACAAGAACTATAGGAAGAATATTGAAATTGACAGAGTCCTGTGGTCTATATGTAATATAGTCCTATGTTCAATGTCAGTTCCAACAGAATTACTCACAAAGGACTTAATATACACAGGAATTAGAGCAAAAAAACACTCGCTGGTCTATTGCACCTGAACACCTTCTGTCAGTTGTAGAGGCTTATTGGTCAATAACAGAATTATTGTCCTAGCAGCACAATACACTAACAACTGGTCAACAGGGATACACCGATTAGTCTGTTATATTGGTCTGCTGTGATTTATAATTAATATTGTCCTCTATGAATAATGTTTTACTTTCAAAGAATATGTAAAAACTACAGAGAAGAATTATATAATAGGTTAAACATTTCTAAACATAAAAAATGTATTTGTGTTTTTGAATATTTTGTATTGATCTTTTCTATAGACAAATGTTTTCATGCTTAAATTATTTATAAAATCTGAAACATTTTGTAAATCAAATATCTGGCCATAAGAGGGTATCATCTTGAGTGTATTTGAATTGAATGTACCAGCACTGTCGTCTCTAAACAGTTAATCAACTGACTTAATTATTCAACTAAATTAATTAACTTACCTAATTTAATTATTTAAGTTAAGGGGGTGATAGGCCACTCGGTGAGAGCGGTTACTGAGTGATCGTGAGGTTAAGTCACGAACACTCGAGACTACTCTTGGTTGGGTGACCGGCAGTAAATAACTTTCCGTTATCTGCTTTATTATCACTCACCCGGTGGTTCGGAATCCACCTTAAACAGTAGGTCCACCATATCCCCCATAATATGGTATTACGACGAGGTGGAACTACCCGTAAGGGTCTCCCCACCAATAAAAGCCATACGAATATTATTTATTATTATTATTTATTTAAGTACCAAACTCTTCAAAATCCTGAATTTCTTTATTCATGATTATGCTGCAATGTTAACATTTACGAGTAGATAAAATGGACTCCAAAGATAGAAATAAATCATTACTCCAGTAACGTTAGGAAGGTAGCAGTTTATTTGAATTGGTCTGGACATGTCTTGCATGTCTCTACGAAACCTCTTTATCCATGTAGGAGTTTAAACTACACTCTAAATATCTAAATCTCGTGTCCTTTACTCAAGATATTCTTTCCCAAGAAAGGACATTCATCATGTTCTTACTTCATTGTGTTATCTAAAGACATCACTTATAATTCCATAGACAGATCTCTTTTTATATTTTCACAACTTTTCATAATCGTAGCCTGGTTAATTTTAATTGGTTGAAAATTTCTAAAGATCATTGCCGTAATTCTATGTTATGTTTATCCTTGTTTATTAGTGATATGCAAATTTGTACATTTCCATAAATTTAAAATACTGTAATTAAATTTATTAATCTTTCTATCTTTCCCGCGAAGATAGCTCAAAAATTGCAGGTTATTTTCAATATAACTGCATCTACTTCATATTTGATCTGAGATATGATGACCATGTATCTGATCGTATCAAAGCAATAAATTTGATTAAAAATCAAATCATACAGCCTACAACTGTATGTTGAGAGCCTATGATCTCAACATAGGTCTGATCGTATCAAAGCAATAAATTTGATTAAAAATCAAATCATACAGCTTACAAATGTAAGTTGAGAGCACATGTATGGTTCCAAAAATTGTAAAAGAAAAATCTTGTAAGTATTTGGCAGACTATAATCTTATTAAATTTCCTGAAGATTGATCAAAAATTTACCAACATGACTTCCATGGCTTCAATGATTTCGCTTTGAAATCTCCTTCCTAATTATATGAAGACTGAAACATTAGCGGGAGTTTTCAAGGGAGAATTATAGACATTCATTTTTAAAGTAAAATAAATATAAGTTGGAATACCGTTAGTAACGTATTATATGCTCAAGCTAGGGCTCTATAAACACCTTTATAGCTTAGCTAAAGCTATCCAAAATGATAGCCATGATGATCAAACCTTATAGTAGGAGCTGAGCCAAACTGCATGAGTACTGTTATATGAATACTAAACATAAAATTAATATTACGTATAATTATGATGTTAAAATAAATGTCTAAGCTCATCAATAATGCCATAAAAAGGCTTGAAGCTTTTGAAGCCTTTTGAATTAGTGTAAAACCTATAGTGTTGACAAACCGTTTCATACATAGCACTTTTTAGAACTACTTTGGACATCATTATTGTGTGAGCTCAAGTTAAATTAACAATTTCAAAGTAGGTTAAGAAGTGAACTTAAAATTAATGCTCAATCACATCGACTAATTTCAAATCCATTACAGTATAATGTACCGTAATATTATTAGATTTTTTTTCGCATAGGTTATTGAATTAATATGTAGATAACTTCTAACAATATTTTGATTTCAAAATTTGTTTTACTTTGGGTGACACATTTTTTTGAGTTCTCTTGCAATGATTCCGAACAAACATCATAACTTGTGCTACAGATCTTCCCTTCAGAGAATCATTGCTTTCTAAGAATGAGACGATCTCTTTCCTTTTTGGAACATTTTTCTCTAAAATTTGATGGCCAAAATGTGAGAGAACAAGGTTTTGTTCATGAGGTGTCCACCTTCTCTTCCTCTTAATCACATGTTCGGTTCTAAAGAATCGTTCCTCATCATTTAATAGTGTTTCTTCCAACTCATTATCATTATTATCATCAGCATCATCATCACCAAGTTGTTTGTCTTCTAATTCAATTTCTGGCCTGACATCATCATTCTGATTAATCCCCTGATCCTCATCCTCTTGATTAAGAGAAGAATTACAATTGCCTTTCATTATTTTATGTAATATAGGGCACACCATTATCTTCTGTAACACCCCAAGTGGTAAATCATAATGTTTCTTGTGCACAGATAAACTATGACCTAGGGTACTAGCCAGAAAATCCTGGTACTGGGGATGGTTTGAGTGCATACGGCTAAAAGTGGCTGCTTGATGCCTCAAGCCATTCCCAGTCATATCCTCAGGCTTTCTTAGGATCACCTTCCTTTTCATGATTTTTAAACTCTCTACAGGGTTGATAAACTGATTACCAGATAACATAAACAATAAGTCGTTAGTTATACCAACTTGACATCTATGCTTCAATAGCGTATCTAGTGCGCTCTTCATAATTGGGGTCATCACAATTGGGACAATTTCCAGATTTTTTCCAGGCACATAAAAAATATGAAATTTTTTGCATGCTTGTAAATCCTCTGCACTTAGTCCTTCTGTACTCACCATGTCTATCAGCTCATCATGTTTATCTAAATTATTGTAATGACGCACGTATGCATTTTTGAAATCAACAGGCCTGCGCCTTATCAATAGCATTATATGAGTAATTAAAACATGTGTTAAAAGATCAAAATACTCATGTTTTTCATCTGCTTCTTCTAATTTTTGTGTGAGGACTCGGTACTGACCCTCCAAATAAGCAGCCAGGGTATTTATATCTTTTTCAAGAGCAACTTTGTCCACCCTATCTGCCCTGGCAAACTTTCTACTCTTTGTACAAATTCTTCCAATTAGAACTTTCCAGTGCTTTTCCATGTTATTTAGGAAATCGTTTATTTGGGTGATCGAATTTCGAGATCCAGAGCTTCCTTGGTCATAATACTTTTTAGTCTCATCTTTAAGAAGAAGTTGTGCAGCATCTTTGAGGGGCTGACTCAGTCTGTAAGCAATGGAATGTGTTTTGACTGACCCATTTGCTTTCTCGTAGCCTGCTAAATTTAATGCAGCATTGATTATTGTATCGAAATACTTTGGATTTATACTTTCTTTCAAATCTTTTATTTCTGGGTTTAGATTTTTCATTTCCATAATCAATCTGGCCAAGTCTCTCATCTCTCTAATGACGTAATTTTTAGATGACTGCTCACGCCTACTTAGATGAAAATTATTGGCAAATTTCATTATCAGATCGTCTGCCAATGCTTCTTCTATTATTTCATCCTTGACTATTCCATCAAGAATTTCTCTTTGGAATTCTTGAGACACAAAGGAATTTGGTCTAGGAAGGGAAGAATGACTTTTTATTGCCTTAAGTTTATCAGCAGTGCTTATTTTTTTCTCAATAAACTTGGCGCATCTTTTGAGATGTACAGATAGCTTGTCCCTTCTGTAAATGCCCTGACAATGAGAGCACTTCACATTGCCAATGCTTGAAGCTTTGTTTCTCCTCTTCACAACAATATCTTCCTCTCCTTTTCCTGAAAGTAATTGTATTTTTTCATTATAAATCGAATTCCAATATTTTCTGATAGGATCAGTGATCTTTGTTTTCTCCTTTCTTCTCTCGACGCTTGAAGTACACTTTACCATATTTAAGGATTTACCTTCAGGTTTGTCACGATGTTGCGACTGCAGGTGCTCCCCGAATTTGCTAACTAATTTTTCGCAATACAAGCAGTAGTTTCTTTTACGTTTAATTTTATTCCCAATTTCATTGAGACTGCTTCGTGGTGAAGTTGTTTGAATCTGAAACAAAGAAGTACAGTTGAAATATAGATTTTTTTTAAACGTTTGTGAGTGTGTGTGTGCGAGCGTGTGGGCTATAAAACGTTTTATTTTAAATATGATACAACATGAGTCCAAGAAATGTACATACTGTATGTACATGGCTAATGAGGTGAGGAATTACTAATCAAAAATTGAACTGGATTACCAATCTAAATATCTAAAATTAAAAAAATTAGTAGTTTTTGAATTCATAAGAATCAGAAAGAGATGATTGAGTATATTGAAATAAAAAGTAGTGAGATTAAATAACTACACAGATTCCAATCATTACCGTATATTCTTTGTTTTATATGTTTTGGTTGATTTTTCAAAATATACGCAGACATTGTAGTTTACAATGAGTCAAAAAGAAGTAGACCATAGGCAAATTAAAAAGCGGAATCTGTTGAATGTCTTTATTAAATATGATTGATAGATAAGATTTAATAAAAACTCAATGAAAACCTAATTCAGTAATTTGTGGGCCAGAGTATGCCATTTACAAATGGTGATTTTACTTCAGGTTCTATTATCACAGCTGTGCTTCATAGCCACCAAAAATGGCAGACTGTTGCTCAATAATATTAGCATGGGTAAGGAAAGTATTTCTTTCCAAAAAAATTTAAGGTACCCCAATTTCTAGATTTCTCTATGTTTCAAGATCTCTCTCTCTCTCGGGTTAACAGCCGTAGGGCTGGTTGGCAGCAACTCTCCATGCCTCTCTGTTGTCCGCTTTCCGCTTCAGCTCGCAGTATGATCCACATCTCATGTCCCATAGCAGTTGTTTCATTTACTCCAGTCTAGGTCTTCCTCTCATATTTCTTCCCTCAACCATTCCTTCCATTATCCTCATCAGTAAAGTGTCATGTCTGATGATGTGGCCAATCAGCTGTGCTCTTCTTTGCTTGATCCACTTCAAGAAGTTCCGGTTCTCTCCCACTCTTTCAAGATCTCCTGAGTCCAAAAAATTGGGGTTTGGGTATTGGTCTGTATGTGTATGTGTATGTGTATGTATGTGTATGTATGTCAGTGAACAATCTATTCAAAAACGACCTCCAGGGTTAAGTGTTTATTTTCTCTCTAATTATCCAGAATTATGAAAGTAGGAAAAACTGCAATTTTATTAAAACCCCCGGGCTTTATTTGTAATAGAATTATAAAAGAATTATTGTACTAGTGAACCCCCGGGCTGAAGAATGGAGAACTCGCATGCGAACGGTACTAATTTTGGAATTGGCAGCTTAAGCTATCCTAAAAGAATATTTTAACGAAAGACGACAGTTAGTAGAATTATTAAAGGTCCAGTATCGACTACTTGTATTAATACTACTCCTCAAAGCTCAAAAAATTATCAGAGCCCAAACTACTGGGCCTAGAAATTTGAAATTGGTATGAACAATCGTTTTAGGCCTTTAGGGTGTGAGCACGTACTAAGAGAGAATTTTTCGAAATGTTGAATTTAAGGGAGGTTTGGTGGGGTTCAAGTTCTAATTATCCCCTGACAGCTGATATTTCTTCTGCTATTTCTGGAGGCATGGCCATTTGGTCAAGTCAAGTTCAATTTACTACAACTGATCAGATGAACGTGACACACTTAACATTATGGCGACAGTCACTACAACATACAGTGTTCATTCCTCAACTCTTCATGCAGCAATAATTCACAAAATCACAGAATTTTTGCAATCTCTGAAGTGGTGTTGCAACTTTTCGATGAGGAGACCTCCATTTAAAGCCGGTTGTGGTTCAAGTGTAGTATTCTATTGCATAGAAAAACTTTGAGCATAACTATATTATTTTATTTTGCTTTTAAATAAATTCCTCTCTCACAAATTATGAGCTTATCTTGAATTTTGGACAGACTGGATCTTAATTGGAAAAATTATTTGAAACACGTTTTTTGGGTCAGGCGATTTAGAAACGTATAGATATATTGAAAAATTGAAATACCTAATTTTGCTTGGAGATCAATATTTTCCTAATCTTGAAAACGTTAAGAAATTTAAAAACTAGGATCCTTTTATTAATGGAATGTACGTGTAAAAGCCTGTTGCACAGCTCAGAACTTTTTTCTGAGTGTGATTCCCACATAAGCTCTAGGCTTGTGCGTGGGTAATGGGAAGGATGATGATGAGAGATGAATAGACCTACAGTTTTAGGTGGGTCCCGAACCACCGGGAAGCGATGTTGAAGCTTATGAATTATATTTAGTGGAGCCGGCTCAAGTGGTCACCCGTCCAACGAGAGTAGCAGGCGCACGTCTCTTATCTAATCTGAGCGATTAAATACTGGCGCGACCACGAAGCCAACCGCTTCCCTAACTACTATTTCTCACAAATAATGAGATAATTATGTTGACGGGATTAACAACGGGATGTATCTCCTTCAACGGGATCTCTTGTACCCCGTAGCGAAGCACGGGTGACCTTCCAGTTTGTCATATATGTTTCCCCACATTCATTGGCTCCAACCTTGTAGTCACTTCACTGTTCCTAGCAATTCAAAAATATCTCTGCCTTTTATCAGTTGTGCCCCACATTTAATCTACTCAGGCTCATATCACATGGTTGAAATTGAATACACAATTCTATATGATTTTTCCATCATAATATTCCCTATAATGCTGATTATTGCCTGAGAACCAATCCTTTTGTTTCGCCTCAAAAAGGATGAAGGAGTGGGTTAATTTCATTGGCAAAAGAACTTGATCTGTATAAAGGTTCCAAGAATGTGTTCAAGATTTGAAGTTGATTGGTCAAAGCGTTCGAAAGTTATCGCGGAACATACAAACAAACACACAGACAAACGGACAACGCCGCGAGCCTCGAGTCAAAACTGAAAACTCGCTACGCTCGTTCAAATATCTATAACTAAAATAGCAAAAATCAAATTGAATTCAATTTCTCTAATTCTCTTACCTTATCTTCTCCAAATAAATCTTCTCTTAATTCTCCAAATAATCTTCTTTTGACACCTTTTTTTTATGTCAGTTGTCTCATTCGGGCTAACTTCATCATTATCCTTTTCTCCAAAAAGTAATTGTCTTTCACATGATATTTCCTCAATATCTATATGATATGGTCTCACCTCATCATCCTGAAACAAAGCAATAGAAATAGCATGTTAATCGAGTTATGTTGTCAAAACGTCATGTCGTCAATGGCAGACTTGCTCAATAATATTTTGTTGCTGGGATTCGCAATCTGAGAAAGATAATGATGAGGCGTTGCTGACCTCCTGGTATTTTTTAAGGAGTTCCCCTTTTCAAGATAAAAAACACTGACTAGGCTTACCATATATGAGTAGCAAACAATTCTCCAAGAAATTGATTTATTAGGTACTGTTAAGCTATTTACAGAATTGAATTTTATCATAAATTAAATTAGCATTCAAGTCTTACTTTTGCCGGTGGTGCCAATTATATTTACCTGTAAATAGCTCTAATTTTATAATCGTATTATGAATTGTCTTGTACTAGATTATAGAGTTACTCATTTCGTATTGTGGTTTTTGGCGAAATAAATTGAAATGAATTGAATTACACACGGTCAACACAAAAAGTGTACCTGGTATACTTTCTCGTTATCCTTCTCTGGAAATCTGGTAATCTCCAATTAGATAGTAGCCTACTCCATCCAATCAAACAATACACAATGCACACCTAAAGAGCTGCTTTGATGTTGGACTATTCGATTGTATAGAGCAGACAATCATGTAATCCATGACTGCGCCACTTCTCTGCCTTACGTCTCTTCTATGTGAATCAAGCCTCAGTTGGAATACATTATAATGATCTTAGAGCTGAGCTTGAAAAGTTAAATATTCTTATTTTTTGCTCAGTAGTTGAAAAGTAGTTATTCATTTATTTAGTTGAAATATATAAAAAAATACAAATTCATAGTTTTTAATCAAATTATTTTCAAAAGATATTGAGGCACTCAATGGTGATAAGAATTAGTTTTTGACAGGAGGAATATAATAATATCCCTGAACAACTGAATATAAATACCAAACTCACATTTCCGGACTTTTGGGAAGATCCAATACTGGGACTGCTCTCCACCAATTTCATCTGCAGTTTGTTGATGAGTTTTGTCAGTCTGCGACTCTTGCTCACCTTACCAGCTCTTATAGCCAGCTTCCTCTCACTTTTACAATTTTCGAGGCGTCTCGTCAAGCTTTGCAGTTCATCACATTCCGATTCCATCTCCATTTCCTGGTGTTGTTGAGCTTTCTTCTGAAATAAGAATTAGTACCCTATTACTAATCCCATCAAGATTACCTTTCATATTTTTCTCAAGAGAATTTATTAAAAAACCAAATGTTGTGATAACATTAGAAGATTAAATAAATATTAGTTATTAGATTTTTTCTTTTTCTACAATGTAAATTAGAAGAGGTGATGGACTCTAGAAGTAGATCGTTTAAATGATGCATGTATGAATTCATTTTGTGTGTTGGAAAGAGCATTCAATAATAGCTTAATAACATATTATCTAAAAAATGATATATATAAGGAACTGTGAAAAATGTTTGATTCCCTTAAATAAAAAACAATACATATCTTATAATTATATCTGAACTGTCATTTGAATAATAATAATTATATTGAATTCAGGTTTTTTCATCTCACAAAATATATTGATTGATTGTCTATACTGGCCGGTAAGGCTAAGATAAAAATGAATGCTATTGTTCAGAGGTTGTCAGTATGGTCTAGGGCGTCACCCCGGAAAGGTGGAGGAGCGCGGTTCGATTCCCGCTACTGACTAAATATTTTTGAGCAGTAGCATCCATTGATTTTCCTCCTACTGTTGTCAATGTTCGCTATCGCGAAGGTCTTCAGTTACTTTACAGTGCATTAGGAAAATTATTAAATTAATAGTGTTGATTATTGTAATATAATAAGCTAAAATAGCAAAAACCAAATTAAATTCAATTTCTCTGATTCGTTTACCTTATCATCTTTCATGTGTTTCTTATTGCCCTTGTCTTCTTCAAATAATCTTCTTCTGGTAGTTTCCATATTCGTTGTCTTATCCTGAAACAAAGGGATAGAAATAGCATGTTAGTCGAGTCATGGTGACTTTTCAGGATCAGTATTCTAATATCAATTGTAGGTATTTTGAGAGTAAAATTGGACACCATGATAAAATATTGGAAAGAGAAGAACATTAAATGACTTGAAAACACCGCTTGTGTCTGAGCATCTGCAGTTAAGTTGATAGATTGAAGGAATTTGTCATCAATCTATTGATTTGAAAATACAATAGCGCTATAATAGGTACGGTGAAGCTCTCACGACTTGGCCTATGTATCGTTGCTTGGGTGATTAGTTGCTCTTCGGCCAGGAAAACAATACCCTTGGTTTTGAGTTCATGAATGTTAGAAAATTTACTTCAATGTGGCCACTTTTTTAAGAGTTAATTTTTTTAGCTGAAATCCAATGGGTTAGCCTATAATAGCGCTGACTTGCTTTCACTCTTATCAGAAAAACAGATAGAAGCAACAAACTATACAAACAAAAATAATTACGACAGACAATTTGACTCACATCATCACAAATGATTTGTTGCACAACTGCAGCTTCTCTGATCTGCTCATCGGTGATTGGGGATTCCATTGTTAATGGAATTGTAGAATCTGTAAAATACAAAACACAGCAGATTTAATCATTTATAAAATCCTAATTTCATTCAATCTTGATTATTGTGAGTGGATTGACACAACTACACCTGAAATGACAGAGCACTTACTGTGACGGACGATACTTTTTGGCAGGTGAATTATCCATAATACTGCTTTCAAATTTCAAGATATCAAAATAGCTCTCGCTACTCAACCCTTATTTAAGATCTTTTTGAGCCTTATTTGGCCTCGCTACTTTTAGCCCCTCGCTAAGCGCCATAGCTTCTTCCTGTGGAGAGAACTTGGCTGTACTTTTCGTCATTTTGGGGTTGGCGACCTTGAGTCTCAAGGTGTGGAACATATTCAATAAATTTAATAAATATATTCATTTATTTCCATTACTTATTACAGTTACAACGTATATTTCATAGTTAGAAAATAAAATTTACTTGCATTATTATTGGCATATGAGGCTGATAAAGCTCCTCATCACGAGTGAAATGCATTCCTCATATATGCCAATAATAATAATGTAAGTAAATTTTATTTATTTTCTATGAAATACACATCGTAACTGTAATTGAAATTTCTACAAGTATTTCGTCATGGAAAACAACATAGATTTCATTTATTTCTCCAAGTTGTGTAGTGTTAACACCCTTAAAACCCTTCCCCAAAATCGATTTCTGGTATGGTATGGACAAAGTTTTTCTTATTTATTTATTTCACTTTTTGCAAACAGATTCGAGCCCATTTGAGATACGCGCTCATAAAAAACATAGGAATTAAACTGTAACCTACCTCTAAGTAGTGAAGGTGTCCAATTCGGGTCATTATCAGAGTCATCACAAGATGCCATCCTATATTCCTGAAAAATAAAATAGAATAGATTCTGAAAAATCAAGAATATTATTCTTGATGAAACTGTGTGTTTGATAATAAGTATTCTGATATCTTATACTTGATAATATCATTTCAAATTGTGTAGAAACAAAAGCAAGATACTTTAGTAAAGTTTTGCTTCACATTAAGATTAGGCCTATTAATGAAATATTTTTATAATTTTTTAATTGCTGTAGTGTCTAGTGTGAAACTTTGGTCTGGTGTTAGAAATAAGCTATTCACAGAAATTCAAATTAATCTATTCACATTATGAAAAATTATGTTAAGTTACGGTACTGTTTTTCAATGCATTAACTCCTTTGAAATATTTCATCTTGGAAATTACTGGGAGTGAAGCGCTGAGGATGATTCAGAAATGTAGAAAATTATCCGAGATGGATTTTGAATTACCTGTTGAAAGGTTTTGTCTTTTTCAAGATAAAGAATTTTAAATAAATTACTCAGGACCTACGTGAAGTACGACAACAAACCTCGTATAATATTACCAGGTATAAGTGATTTATATAGATAACTTTCAATTTCTTAGGTATAAGATGAACATTTCTGTATGTCAACTAGTTTGGTCAAAAATTTAAAAAAAACTATAAAAAAGAGATCGGAGCTGCGTAGATTTAAAAAAGTTATTTGTTTTGAATGGAAACATTCAGTCTATTCAAAACTTATAACTTCATAATTTATTAATTACAAATGTTGCAAATTAGCCTAATATTATATCTTAATCAACTCACCTCATCACTTGAAGTCGCATTTTCATTTTTTTTTTTTTTTTTTTTTTTTATCTGTCTTCTTCAGAGAACATGTTTTTCTTGAAATGTGAACGAGGTATTGACTCCGGGTATAAAAGTTCTCCCCACATTCGCATACGAACATTCCAAAAATATTATGAATATCAAATAATATTCCAATGAATCGGGGACGCGCAAAGATCGCGAAACTTGAACCTTATTTACATTCGCATACGAACATTCCAAAAATATTATGAATATCAAATAATATTTCAATGAATCGGGGACGCGCAAAGATCGCGAAACTTGAACCTTATTTATAAGAATTGACTACGTACTCTTCAAGCATGCATAGACGGACTGAGACTCAGAGTTCAGCTCACGCTGTAGAGTAGGCGCATGCGTACATACGCGTGTATACATTGCTTGTGTATACATTCAGACTGCCAGACTAGAAGGAATTCGCTAAGTAAACAAGTAAAGTAAACAATAGGCGCCGTAATAGTAATCAAGGTGCCGTGCATCCAAACTCTACACCAATTCAACGCCGGTCTAGGAACTGCGCTGTTATAAACAATGACTTTTCGCTTTGGTATGGGTTTGTAGACAGTGAAAATTTTGCTTCCTCAGCAACTCAGTCCCTCATCAATCCTTTGCACTCACTACTTCCTCTCTCTGTCTCTCAACAGGGACGGATATCAAATTCCGGTACACTATAAAGGTTGATTCACACATATAGGACTGTGCGCCGACTGTGCTGCGACCGTGTCATTTTGGATGGATTGGCCAAAGCAGTCTGTCCATTGAAAATACACGGCGACCGTCTAGGTCGAATAGGTGCAAATTGCGAACTAATTTGAATCAATAGTTTTTCTCACATCATTATAAATAGAATAATACTGAAGCTAAATACAATGACTGCTACATAACCAATAAAACAAATAAAAAATAAATGGGAACATTAGATTAATCAACTTGAAAATCTGAGTTATGTATCGAAATAAATCCTGGAACAGGAAATCATGCTTATTGGAAGAATAGCTTTCAAAATTACATGAACCTATCAATGCTCCAACTTGGAGCATACCTGCATGAGTTATTCAGCTGTCAATCATGCTTATTATTTAAGTAATTTTTGTACTTGGAGCCTCCAAGTAATAAGCATGATTGACAGCTGAATAACTCATGCAGGTAGCTAACAAAAGTAGGCTACTCATGATTGATTATTAAGAAAATATAAAAAATGGAGTTGGAAAATTTATTTAATTATTTATCTAATTATTAATATTATACAATATCAACCAGGAATCGTATCTGTTGAAAACAATAGTTTAAATAATAATGTTATTCATTAGTTTAATAGTGTAATGAAACAAACACAATAGTTTAAAAATAAAAAAGATACTCAAGAGTCCAATAATGTTATTGAATTCTCTATATCCTGAAGTGGATAATTATTTTGTGCAATTAACAATTTTCATATCTCTAGATATTAAAGTTTAGAGTAAAAAGAATCAATTACTGATCTGGCGCCAGTATGGCTTTTCGGCTTAGGAGGGAGAAGAAGACATAAGAAAATTCTAAAAAAAATCATGAACGTTTCTCTTGATACTATTAACATTTCCCTGAATTTTCAAATCAATCTGTCCAAATTTAAAAAAGCTATAAGCATTATTCAAACTTGATGTTAGTTTACAATGAAATAGAAGTGATATCCGAAGTTCCTACCAAGACATTCAACTGAGGTCTCATTTTTTTCAATTGCAAATCCTGTTCGCAGGAAGTTTACTTGACCAGTAATCATTATTACGACAACCGAAAAATTGCCTTGTTAGTTATTTTTATTGTCCAATTTGAAAAAACAAGAACCATCGTTTTTTCAATTTAATGATACTCTGCATTGAAACATTATTATAATCTTTCTTTGAATCTCAAGAATTTCATAACTTTTAGAGCAGTCTGAAGCAGTATAATGAGCGTATAACATTATGAAAAGTTTATACATTTATAAAAACGAACATTTATCAAAAGAAACTTGAAAATCGGATCAACATCTAGGTATAAACTTCGAAATCTACTCTATTTTGGCTGTTAACTGGAATCAAAATTGAAAAGTTTATAACTTTGTTAATTTTGGACAGAATGATGTGAAATCTCAGAACCTGCTTAATGGTATGAAGAGGAACGTTCATGATTTTTGTAGAATTTTCCTATGTCCCCCTTCTCCCTCCTAAGACGAAAAACTATACGGGCGTTTTCCGCTGCAGCGCGAAGTTTTAAACAACCCGCTCACTGAATTCAGCGCTCCAAGCAACAGGATTGGTCAAAATCTACCGCGTATCCACATTATTGGATGGCTTACGTGCTTAGTTCCTAGTGACCGCCTTGTTCAAATCATCCTAAACTGAGGAGAGCTCAATAAATTGATTCCTTCTCACTTAAAAACTTCAATACCTCATAGGAATATAGAAATTTCTATTGCCCAAAATATTTATTCGCTTTAGGATATAGAATTGAATAAAATTACAAATCTAATAAAAGTGAATTATGTAATCGTACTGTGCAAAGTTTGTACACCTATTTGCATAATATTGTAACAAGGAAGCAAAAAAATGTTTCCCCAATGGTGAAAAAGCACAATCTTCAAGCTTTATAACTAGTGATATCAAAGAGATTGACACCACTCTCATCAAGGAGCCATTAGAAAATAATTTTTTTATTCTTGCCTGCGGCCAATTGGAGTTAGAATGGTCACTGGGCAAGGGCATCGCGCGAGCCCTTCTTCTTGCATTTACAATTTCAACCTATCTTGCGCACAAAAAATTCAATACAGAAAAAAAAACAAATTTTGTCGGTTCGAAAATTCGGATTTTCGGTATTTGAAATTTTATAACTCTTGAAATATGCGTTTTGAAGAAGAATGGATCCCATAAATATTGTAGATAATTTTATGGAAAACATTTTAGTCAAAACCGCATTTCGATATCTTCAATGATAACCAAATTATTGGCTTTTTCATTCAACTCCGCCAATTGCGACCATTTGCAAACGCCATCTTGCTTTTGAGGATTTTGCTGGGAATTTGGACTTATCACCATCTAAATTCTAATTCTGCTGGGAATAACGAAGAGATTGACACCACTCCCACACTTGTATACTCAAGGAGCCCACGGGGGTAAAGGAAATCTGAAGGGCCCACGCTACCTGGACCTATGGGTTTTACCATAATGGTTCCTATTATTACTCTTCAACAGGATATTCTATTATTCTCAGTTTCCGCTTGATTACATTCTTCAGTGGGCCCTTTACGTTTCCTGAAGGCACTTTCAGTTGGCAGATAACTACGGTCAGTGTCACATCATTATATCCACCCGTCTCACCATGGAGTGCATGTTTGATGGTATTACTGCGTTCCGTCAACAAATTGCAGAAAGTGGTATAACAAGTTTTTTAAAATACTATAAACTGGTGAAACCAGTGGATTAAAGGAATTACAGAAGATTTGAACGAACTCCAAATTTCAATTGAGGACCTGAAGACCAAGTCTGGAAATTATCATAACCTGAAAACCACTAGACTTCAGCAGCGAGAACCTACTAGACGTCAAGCAATGGTGATTTCTGCTGAAGAGCGCCAGAGGAGGTCGCAAAGATTGAAGGATTACTGGAGAAAAATCAAGGAAAGGAATATAAGAAAGGGAGCTCCAAGGCAACAACCATTGAGATAGGATTTTTCAATTTTTAGAACTTATGTAGTCCAATGTGGCTTTAAAATTAGAAAAAAAAAACTGGTGAAACCATTGATACAATGCGTGAAGTGTGATGGAATGATGCAGTTTAAAAACTTTATTTTTATGTGCTGAAATATGGTTGATTAGTTATAATAGTTAGGTTATTTTCGTTGGTGGTTCGCTCTTTGTACGAAGAACAGTATTTACAAAACTGTAACTGCGTTTGCACGATTATCATCTTATATGTGAGCTGGAGAATTAAAAATTTTCGGGGTGGGGGATCCCCCGGACCCCCCTTTCGGATGGGGTGGGTTTCGCTACTGGTAGTTCCCCCCAAAATGCCGCTCTGGATCCGCCCCTGCTTCTGAGAGAAATGAACCAAAAAGCCTTACGTTGACAATAGTGGCGGGTCTGGGGATGGGAGGGAAAAATGGGGGAAATTTACCCCCAAATACGGCTTATAACTTTAAAAAATTACCTAAAACAATATTATAGTAACTTGATTTTCCAAAACTTTTCGGGGGGGGGGGGGAACCCCTGGACCCCACTATTCATGTTGGGGGTCTGGCCTAAGGTTGCAGGCCTGCCGTCAACTACGGTTTTTTAGAGAAAGATCGCTTCTTAATTGAAATTATTAAGGACCCGGATAGGGCCTTCTTGCGATCGTACCTGTGTCTGTCTGTGTGTCTGTCTGTCTGTCTGTCTGTCTGTGTGTCTGTCTGTCTGTCTGTCCGTACGCAAGATTTCTAACGAACGGGAGATCGTACACTTTTGAAATTTGGAATATAATTTCTTTATAGTTCAAGTAAGAAGCCTATTGATTTTGGACATTGATAGTTGAATATTAAAAAAGATATAAGCAAATATGTTATCCTAACCTAACAATGTGAAACTTGAAATCGACTTTCTCGAAACGTGTACTGTAAGATAAGGCTACTGCATGTCAAATTTGTAGAAGGATATTTTAACCACTAATTCCCAGGCATCACCGTGGATCAGTGGTAACACCGCGGTCTTCCAAGCATCAGTTCGGAGGTTCGAGCCCTCATTTATGCGACTTTTTTTTGCAATTGATTTGAAATTTTATTCAACTAATTATTTAAGTACTGTCTTTGACTATTAATCTTCTCTAGACGTCCCATTCTCATACTAAACCTGTCGCGAGAAATTTGTTGGCTAATGTGGTGCGACCTAGGAGCAATTTAGTGAAGCAGTGTGGTAGCTGTTAGCAGTATGAATGTATTGTCTGCGTGTCGATCGGCGGAGCGGAGAGAGAGACAAAGAGAGAAAGAATGTGCGAGTGAGATCGATGCAGACCGGGCCTCATGGCGAGGGGGGAGTGTGCGAGAGAGAGCGCAACTGGCAGTACAACGCACCTATCGGCAGTTTACTTCAACTACTTGCTCCCGCAATCTTGGCTGACACTACAACCAGCCCATAAGCATGAAACGTCTAGAGAAGATTAATAGTCAAAGGTACTGTATTATTTATGGACTGTATTCATAAAAAAAAATAAAAAAATAACAAAAAACAAATTAATATGATTAAAATACAAATTTACTTTACTAATTATTATGTAAGGGATCATATTTATAAAAATAAATGAAAAATACTAGTATTTGTAGCTACTGCCAAATCTCATGGGAATTTCACTGGTAAATGTTTTATGCATTATTTTGATTTTATGGCCCACATAGTATGCCAAATATCCAAATCTTGATCATTGACCAGGCCTTCCTGGATAGATCGTGTCAAATTTCACTTTTGAAATGTCAAATACCATACATTCTATGGTAACTAAATTTGTATTTGAACTTAGATCAGATGGCAACAGCGTCACAGACCAACAAAGCTATCACCAAAAAAATCGTCAACACTATAATAACTCCTTTTTATCAGCCATTGTGACAAAGATACCTTAACATTGTGAGACCTATGTATCACTAATCCCTCAAAAATTGGGGGGAAAACAATAAAATGGAGAATCCGGTCTCACAAGATGTCAAACTATCTTGAGAAATTAGGTTAGGCTAAGTTTAGGTTAGGTTAACCAAACTATCTTGAGGAATTAACTGCAAAACGTCAATAAATATAAATAAGCTTAAACATTAATTCTTCCTGGATTTCTTGTTCCATGACGAACTGCGTTGTTAATATTAACTTTTCAAGTGAATTAAACGACTTGCAGTCAAATTTTTATTAAAATAAGTAGTATTGAGGCCTTGAAGATGGGTTTTAACAACTTGAAAACGTTCGGTCTACAGAAGTAAGTGAAATACTACTTATTTTAATAAAAATTTGACTGCAAGTCGTTTAATTCACTTGAAAAGTTAATATTAATTCTTCACCTGCGTCTTATGTAATAATATTGTTCAATTATCAAATATATTTTATTTTATATTTTCATATAGACAACATGCAAAACAGTTCACCCCAATGCATAATTTATATATTGGGGTGATCATAGTTAACAATATTGCTTAATATAGAAACTAAAAAATTGTACTCTAAACTTATTATATGCTTTTCTATTATTTCAATAAACTCCTCTGGGCAATTGCAATTTGCTCAGAGAAATTATTATTATTTACAATAAATAATAAATTTGAGCTTTCCTTTCTTACTTGAGGCACCTGACAATTTCTTATTTATTTGTAAATGTTATGCATGCCGTCTACAGTCTATGAAAATATCTACTATTCTACTCGCAGTTCGTCATGGATCAACAAATACTAAAATCTTCAATTCTCATCATTATTATTTTGTAAGGTGTAATTTACCAGTGAATCTTCCCTTAGACCAGTGGCGTAGCCAGGGGGGGGCCCATGGGGCCCGGCCCCCCCCCCGAAATTTCAGAAATAAAAAATTCTCAAATAACTAATAGATAAGGACTTATTAAAGTCGAAGGGTTCTATCTGTTTTTCTGTATTATAACGAACAGATTACAGAAACCCTGTTTGTGTAGTGGAATATAGCTACAGTTATAGTCAGATTAATGCATTTTTCAAATTTTTCCTCAATATTTACTCATATAGAAACTTGTTAGGAGCTGAAATGGATAATTTTGATTTAAAATGAGCTACGAAATCGAATAAAACATGTTAGAAAACTGTGACTACCATAATTATTTATTTATTACATTAAATAAAATGCAATTTTCAAGTTTGAAGTGGATTAACTTTGTTAATTATTAATAAATCACCTTTTTGAATAAACTCATCTTGTAGAAAATTTAGTTTTGAAGTTAAAATTCAGTATAACTCACTAGCCTGAACGCACCCAAAGTTCATGAAATCGGGATTTTATAAATGAAAACACACAAATAAATGGAAGTTCTATGCAAGCGTGTAAAATCAGTGTGCTATGATAAAAAAAATTCCGATTTCATGAACTTTGGGTTGGGTGCGTTTTAGGCTAATGACATAAATGATATGAAACTTATAATAATTAGTATTAATTTTGAGATTCAGTACATAAGGTAGACTAAGTATGACTAGTTCCAATTCAAGGGTTTTAACTCAAAATAGTCACAGATATCGGTATATCAAACTTTATCATTTCAAACCTGGCCACCTAGGTTCTTGGGTAGTAATTTTTCAAAACTTTTTTTTGAACTTTAGAGCCTAACAAGTTGTCTAGATTAGCTTTTCACACCACTAAATTTTAAAAAAATCCGGACCCTCCTATACCCCAGACCCCCCCTTGGTGAGCCCCCCCCCCCCCCCCCGAAATTTGATCCTGGCTAAGCCACTGCCCACACCCGAAATCTAATCCTGGCTACGCCACTGCCTTAGACTGCTAGTATTTCTGTACATATAAAAAAATTGAACCTTATATGGCGTAGCAGGCCTACACACTACAATAATTGGACAACATAAAACGATTTTATGTACAGCAACAGGTTGCCGTTGAGCATAATCTCGTTTAGTGGGCGTACACGTATGCTGTCGGAAAGCAACACAACATAGGTTATGCAACTGATAATGTTTACAAACTTTAAACGAAGACGACCGACCGGTTGAACTTGACTATGGCCGTAATAACCATGACATTGCTTGCATCGCATCCATACATAGAACTGTATATCTATATTTAACTATATATAGTGCTACGATGGCATCGTGCTTGTAGCATCGTCTGCCAGGTAACTAGATTACAGATTACACTTTCTCCATTACGGGTTATTTGTTACTTCTTTTTATCGACATCCACATCATCTCTTTACATAACTCCAAATACTGAGATTCGTTATATCAGGCTAGGTGTAGCCCATAGCGGCCTATCATTATTTGAAAAATTTATGAAAGAAAAAGAAAGTTTTGTGCTGGAATTACAATTATATATCTTTGAAAATCGTAAATAAATGTATTTAGTTTCTCTTGGTGCACCCAAATCTTGATTTATTGAGTAAAGCTGATTATTACAAAGAAAAGTTGATGAATAAGTAACTAAGTAGGTAGTAACTAGTAACTAAGTAGTTAGTACCAGTAAGAAAAAACATACCACTGAAAGTACTCTTCTGTGGCTACTGCTGCTGTTGAGTTAGCACCAACTGAATGGATAGGTATATAATTTAGGAATTTAGGTCAAATGAAAAATTTTGTTCCTATTTCAATCCCAATAATTTCCCCTCACCCCCGATGTGGGTGAGGGGGTGTTAATTACAATGAGCTTATTAAAAAGTTAATTAAAAAACTTTTATTATGAACTTCTTAAACAGTATTTTTTAAATTCCTGGATTTCTTGTTCCCTGACGAACTGCGTTGTTATTATTAACTTGTTAAGTGATTTCAACGACTTGCAGTCAAATTTGAACTTCGACAAATTTGAATTTCGACTTGCAGTCACTTAAAAGTGAATTAACCTTTTAAGTGAATTTGACTGCAAGTCGTTGAATTCACTTAAAAAGTTAGTATTTTTTAGACGGTATTCAATTCCCCTCCCAACACTCTGAAAACCATTTTTGACAATGCTGATTAGGACTATACAAATTAGAGTAGAGGCTTGAAATTGTAGGCCTACATAGATTCTGACATTTAGTTAATTCAAGTCAAAAGTCACAATGCAATCCCTTTTTCATGTACAAAATGCATTTGAATTGCATTTCCGTTGTATGGGTACAAGGGCGGTCCCAGGGGGGGGGTCATGGGGGTCATGACCCCCCCCAAAAATCTGAGCCTCACTAAAAAATCATCTGGGATAAATAAAATTAATACACTGAACTAGTTCAATTTTACTCAATTTTAGGTATGCTCATACTTTATAATAAACCATGTTGAAATTAAATTTCATAGGAAATTGCAAAATTCCTGTACAATTGTACAGATTACACTTCCCAGATAATTTGAAACTCGGAGTAGGCCTACCTTATATTTTTGAAACCTATTCCAAACAGAACACTCCAATAGCCTTCTATTTAACTACCTTGAGTTCGATAGCTCTCTGTTGCCTGTCTGCAGTCAGGAAGTTTAGGTCACATTAATTTGTTGATTTAGTATTCTGTTTTTCCCGAAAGTTAAGCTCATCTTAGTGACTTGAATTGTGTCGCGATTCACATTTATGAAGTTGTGAGTTACTTATGGATCATCTCACTCCAGTTTGAAATAAAGTTTGATAATAGCATTAAAATTCTTCAAGTAACACCTTTTTCAGAATGAATTACAGTAGTGGATCTTGGAATGAAGTCAAAGTAAGTATCTGAGGTGGAACATTATAATTTTATGGTGGGGGGGGAGGTTTTCGTGGCGGACTCTGACCAAGCTTATTGTCAGGGGGGGGGGCGAGGTGTGGGAGAAGGGAAAATCTTGCAAAAAAGGTCAGCAAAAATTCATTCATGACCCCCCCCAAAATTTGAAGCTGGGACCGCCCTTGTATGGGTAATAGTAAAAAAGGTTATTCTAAAATAAGTTAAACTTAAAATAAGTTAAACTTAAAATAAGTTTATTCTAAATAAAGTTATTCTAAAGTTATTTTAGTCAAATTTTGACATCATTAGCAATTATAAATTTAATCCTGTTCAAAGATATTAAATGGCTGCCATATTGTTTTTTAATGTCGGAAAATTTTGATTGATTTTTTTTAAGATTGTTTTAATTGTTATAAAGCTGTATGCAAAATTTCAAAATTATACGTTCAATGGTGTTCGTATAAAAAAATAATGAGTGAAAAAAAAAATGGCGGCTGTGTGAGTAACTGGGGATTTTAGAAAATTTTTATTACGATATTTACTTTTGTTAGTGGTCCAGAAACACTGCGTAGAAGTACTGGTAGAGAGTTCCGAAACACCCCGTATATGTTTGTGGCCCGCCATATATGCATATTATGTAAAGGAGACAAATTTGGAGAAAACCGTTGTCTCCATTGTAAATAAATAAATAAATTCCTACAATAGTAATTTATATGAGCGAATAAGGTAGTAGGTTACTAAAGAAGTAATCAACGTTTTTTAGCGGTTTTTGGGTTGTTTGAGTGAACTAGGTATGTAATAACGTTAGTTCGACATGGGAAATATATGAGATTACATATACATAATATGATAAATTGTATGAGGGCAATTGCATGGGTTATGAAATGAGACACATGAAACAGCCTGATATTCCTGAGAATGGATATTAGAAATGAAATTGAATATATAAATGAAATGAGTAAATAAAGTAGTAGGCTACTATAGAATAAATCAAAGATTTTCCAGCGGAATTGCTGGGGTTGTTTGAGTGAACAAGGGAAGCGATGGAGCTGCTTGTTAGTTCGACATGAGTTCACATGATTATGATGGCCTAAGCTATGTTACTGAAGCAGGTAACCTGACTTAATAGATGCGGAGGCTATTTACCATCATTAGCCTACCTGTAGACGTAGTAGGCTTTTTTTCTGAAGCCGTAATAAATGCAGTATAAACAGAAGATGGCGCCATTCAAGCGAAACAAGAAATAAAACCGAAACTTTAAGAAGGCAATTCATATTTTTCGAAGGTCTGCGTTTAACTTTTAAAAGCTGTGCGCAGGGTTTTTGTTCAAATAAATTTTTCCAATTTTTTTTTATTGGATAGTATTGGGCCTTCGAAATTTTATCTTGAAATGCAATGTTTTTATATAGGCATTTCAAGAGTTCCAGTCAAGAGACTGAAGAAACGTTTATACGTACATGTCAAGAGAAACTGAAGGAGATTTTATAAATACGCACAAAACGTTCTCATAATTCACAAATTAAAACGTTTTTCAATTCAATTCATTTATTGTCATCGACAAACAATACAAACAAAAAAATAAAACCTCCAAAATAAAAAGAAATATTAAAACAACAGCAAAACCAATGAATGAATAACAATAGCAAAGTTTAAATAAATTTAAAAAAAAATATATAATCAGGAGAATATAATTATTACAGGCGTTGCTAGCAAAAGCTAAAAAGCTTGAGCGCCAGCAACGAGTCAATATAAATAGCAAACTTTATTAATCGCTTTGAGTGGTTCACGTGTGAAAAAGAGAAAAAGAGAAAAAGCAAGTTACAATAATTGTATTTTTCTTAATAAAAGTGAGGAAATGAAGAGAGAAGATTGAGAATAGAAAGAGTAAACAGAAGAGAGAAGAGAAGAAATGAAAGCTATTAGTATGGAAAAACATTAGAGTTATAATTATGATTGAGAAAAAGGGAAAGTTATAATAAGTTCTATGATTTTAATTATTGATTATTTTTTTCTTAATACAAGAGAGGTAAAGAGAAAATTAAAACGTTTTAAAAAGGCTGTGCGCAGGGTTTTTGGTCATATTTTTTTCTTATTCTTATTCTTTCTTCGAATTTTGCCGACCATATCATTCAAACTGGACACACTTTTACTGACATCAGTACCAACCTACACATTCTACATATGAAATCTAAATGACACGAACTCAACACCTTGGAACAATTTGAAATATACAAACACACCACACACAATAAACAAAACATTCTCAATGAACAACTAAATTTTAAATCTCACAAACTTTTTGATCACATTTTACAAAAACCACAACACTTCTAACCAAAAAACTGACATGATGATCTAGGAACCCACGCCTCTGAAGATGGATCTCATAGATTCGAAAGCGCACGGCCAGATTAAGTGAGCTATTATACTTATTCTTAACAAATATTTGACTGCAAATCGTTAAATTTCATATGAAAAGTTAAGTTTAATTGTGTGCTGAGTGGTCAATGTTTATCACATTAATAATTAACTACTGGAAAGAAACAAATATTTCCCGTAGTATTCAAGTTGAACGGGATCCTTCTTTGGCGGTACGCTTGAAATATAAAATCCTGATATCTATTAGCTAATTTTATTACAGTTGAAGGTTTATGGGTTGACAGTTCATTTTCCTTATATCTACTTCATAATAAATTTTTATGGTCTATTTTATTTCCGTGTATTACTATTCTAGTTCACAGTTTTTATGGTCTTAAAAGTTTTATGGTCATCGTTTTTATTATGTTTATTACTGTTGTTAGCTTAAAGGTTGATAATTATGTGTAACTTAGTTTACTAAATAGACTGCAGGCTGTAGCTTTCGTGTATTTGAATCAATGATAAATTAATTAACTCCTGAGGATTTCAATAAACGCACATAAATTTAATCTCTATATTTTTTCTGTCAGCCGCTATACACAAGATTAGAGGTGGAAAACTACGCTAAAATACTGTATTACATATCCCTCTGAATTTGTAAGACCATTCAATTTTATTTTTCAATCATTCTAACCTCTTTGCTGTACGATTGTACCACGTTATTGTAATTTTTGTAGATTAAGTCTTGGAGACTCCATTAAGGAGTATAAGGCAAGAACTATACACTAGAACAGGGTGCACTAGTTACCATAATTACTATATCAATTAGTTGAGGTGAGGCTCAATTTGGTATGCTATCTTAGTATGGGGTAATTCATCAGAACAAAACCTTTATAGGGTGTTTAAGATCCAAAAGAAAGCGGTTAAGTGTATAGAAAGAGTAAATAGATTAGATTCATGTAGGCCATTGTTCAACAGACTGGGTCTCCTAACTGTACCCTGCTTATATGTGTATGAAGCTACTTTATATGTAAAAAAGAGTAATATTAACCAAAATCTTGACGTACACGATTATAATACAAGAAACCGAAGAAATTATCACTTGGTGAGTCACAATAGTAGCTTATTCAAATAAAAACCTAGTTATATTGGTAGGAAACTCTACAACAAGCAAAAGCGGATTAAAGGGGGGGGCGGAGGGGGCGACCGCCCCCCCCCCCCCCCGAGGGCTTGCACATTTAAAAAAATTAAAAAGAGTAACACTTGTGACATGCACACGGTTAAATTTTAATTGTCCCGCCACAGACGGAATACCTCCAACTTGTCTTACCACTCCGCCTCCTCCGGCCGGGAATTAACAAATGTTGTAATACTTATTTTGCCTTATTTTCTATATTACCTTTACTTTATCTTCAACTGTTGACATGATTTTAATTCAATGACGAATTAACAAATGACAGAGAATGAAGGAAATCTTATATCAAGTGAAATTAGTTTGAATAAGATTAATCTTTTATAGAATAGGTAGGGGCATATAAATCTCTGTTTGTTTTTGACCTAATACATATTTATTGTAGTACTGGTATTATGAAACATGAAAGAATGTTGAGATTAATTTAAATATATATATATATAGGTCTAAAAATCATCACGATCACGAATGAATTGCTTAGACTCTGTTCATTTCTCTGTAAATTTTGATAAAAATTAAGCTAGCAAAGCAATTTTTGTTCAAGACATATTGTATTGTATGAAAAAAGTTGTATTCCTAATTCCACATGAATATACAGAAATAAACTACTCTAGCTAGGGGAAATTTGATTGTTCTTAAACACGAAAAATTATATTTCTACTACATTTTAAGTGCTAGAATGGTGTAAAATGCGGTTAAAGGCTACTAAATTTCCAAAATTTTTATTCCATACCCCCCCCCCCCCCGACCAACGGGTATTTTTGGGGTATGTCGCCCCCTCCCATAAAAATTCATTAATCCGCCACTGACAACAAGCTACCGCAGTTTTTAAAGAATCTTGAAAATTTAGAAATATTTTAAAAACGATTGAAAAAATATTTAGTAGAAGCTTTTTATAATGTACAAGAGTTCCTTTCACATCAAAATTAAGCCACACCCCAAATAATAATTGTTGATCTGACTTGTCTTATACTCCTTAACTGGAGTCTCCAAGACGTAATCTACAAAAGAAAATTGATGTGAAAGGTACACTATAAATGCTTTATAAACTAATCAATTGTTTTTTAAATATTTCTATATTTTCAAGACTCTTTAAAAACTGCGGTAGCTTGTGCTTGTTGTAGAGTTTCCTACCAATATAACTAGGCTTTTGTTTAAATAACTATTGTGACTCACCAAGTCTCCTCGGCTTCTTGTAGTATAATCGTGTACGTCAAGATTTTGGTTAATATTTCTTTTTTTACATATAGAGTAGCTTCATACACAATCATATAAGCAGGGTACAGTTAGGAGACCAAGTCTCTTGAAAAACGGCCTACATGAATCTAATCTATTTACTCTTTCCATACACCTAACAGCTTTCTTTTGGATCTTAAACACCCTATAAAGGTTTTGTTTTGATGAATTACCCCATACTAAGATAGCATACCTAATATGTGACAGTAAGAGCCCATGGTAAGCTGTAAAAAGTAACTTTTTGTCATTCAATCTAGCGAGCTGTCGCAGGACAAATACCCCAGATGAAATTTTACAACATATTTTCCAGGTCAATCGTCTATCGAGCAAAACTCTTAGAAATTCAGTGTTTTCTTCCTGGTCTAGGTGATTATAAGTGTATTATAAATTGATTATGAGATTATATTTGTAAAAGTGGCTTGAAACGGATTATCGTAACTTTTAGCGTTAATAGATTATTTTAGCGTAGATTTACGCAACCTTTATTATCGAATATTCTTTACGAATGACGCTAAAAAGTGCTTGATGAGGATCACAATAGACATCAAACAGATTCTGGCAAAAAACAAAAAAAAAGGAAAGAGATGAACTTAAAAACGTTTATGCCAATTTAAGAAGTTTCAATCACTATCTCGCATGTGCTTCCGGTTAATTTAAAAAAAAAAATAGAATTATCACCATCAAAATTATATTTCTTGATTTATTGTTCCGTGATGAACTTCTTTGTTAATATTAACTTGTTAAGTGAATTCAACGACTTGCAGTCAAATTTTTATTAAGAATAAGTACTATTTTACTTACTCTGTAGGCCGAACGTTTTCGAATCATGGAGATTCATTCTCAAAGGCGTCCTTCTTGATCATCGATGTCAGTTTCTTGGTTAGAAGAATTGTTGTTTTTGTAGAAAATTATATTTACATCATATTTAGAAAATAATATTTACAACTATATATACATTATATTCCAAGCTCGGTATTCTATATCCTTCTCCCAGGAACGAACCCAGATATGTTTTCGGGGGGATATATCAACTTAGAAAGAGATTTGAGAGGTATATCACCTAAAAATGTGTTTTTATCTCCATTAATGACACAAATACAGTTTTTTTAGTGGTGGTTAAGAGTTTCGGGGGATACATCCTCCTTCCCCCCCCTCGATTCGCCACTGCCTTCTACATATCCATCAACTTGAAAACTCCTTTTTCCTCTTCAACATTCTTCTCCTTGAATATCTCTCTTATCCATCAACTTGAACATCTTGTCTTCTCAATTTCTTTGTTTTCGTGAAGCTTGATGTTTATTTATATACTGTACTTATAGTTATTTTCCTCCAGAAGAGATTAGAGGTAATTTTCTTTGTTCTTCACCTTTGTGAGTATCAAGGCAGACGCTGTTTATCTTTTCCCTCTTCACGATCCATGGCCAATCTTCTTATTTGCCATAATTCTGTTTTCTTATCTCTGGAATAATGTTTTTCTTCTTGTTTGTTTTATTTTCCACTTGTACTGTATATGATAAATTATAATCCCGTCTCAGGTAAGATTTTAAACTGCATATAATTTTCAAAACCTCTAAACTTAGGACTCGAGCAACAAAAAGCTAAGTCTAAAAAAATTACGGTGTCCAGTATAGTTTTTTTAATGTTTCCTGTATTTTCAATTCAATTTATTTCTGTTCTCTTCGTTTTTCCTTTGATATTCTGTTATTAAATAGGATTATAAAACAGCAATAGCAATAAAAACTATAGAATCAGTACACAATTAGATTTATTGTTTTTTTTCGGAGGATGAAGCCCACATAGGTATGAGACCTGTGCGTGGGTAATGGTTGGATGATGGTGATTGATGAGTTGTACCTACAGTTTGAGGTGGGTTCCGAACCGCCGGGAAGTGATTTTACAGCAGAGAACAGAGTCTTTTTTGCTGGTCAATCCAATCGGTCACCGTTACAAAGATGACCCAAGAGTTTCGTAGCTTAGCTCTGACTGAACAGATACCTGCTACGACACTCGGCTATCACTTCCCAATTGGTTGATGCATTGTGTAGTCAGGTCACACAAAATTTCAAGTAATTAAAATATGATGTTGAAGATCCATATTTTCATTTCATCCATCTTGTTTCCACTAATATGTAATATAAACTTAATAAAACAACTTTTGAATGGAAATTAACTCACGTTATGGCGTGATGGCCGTTTCGCTCTGTTGTCTAGAGCATCGTCAGACGACCCACAGTACACTCAAACTGAGAGTGTACTGTGGGTCGTCTGACGATGCTCTAGACAACAGAGCGAAACGGCCGTCACGCCACAACGTGAGTTAATTTTCATTCAAAAGTTGTTTTATTAAGTTTATATTAATTAAAATAAATCTATGGATAAGTTGCAAAACTTCAATTAGAATAAAAAATACTTTAAATAAACGAAAACAATATTTAAAGTTGTTGCATTTAGTACAGATACTCATAATAATTATCAAATGTCGTCAAATACATAAATATCAATTAATTATAATCAAATACGTCAATGCAAAGATTGAGCAAAGGAAATGTTAATAAAGGAGGTTGAAGAAAGGAGGAGCCACAAGTGAAATGTTTGGACACAAGCGAAATGTCCTAAACAACTCACGAGTGGGTTGAAGGCTAATTAATTAATACAATGATACAATTGAATTGTTCTTTATTTCCTCTTTAAAAACAAGTACATAAATAACAACAATGTAATACAACAATTATTGTTGTTGCAAACACTATTTTATCTACGACTACCAATAGCTTAATCGTACTTACTAATCACTTGGATAACTTACTCAAACTAATATAGCCTAGATTTCTTCATTTTTGAAGATCAGTAGTTGGTTTGAAATCAAATTGAAACTCAAGATGTGACTATTGCTTATTATTCTTTTCTAATAC
>OX418218.1:8776095-8781095 GCA_948455865.1 Conomelus anceps | reverse complement strand
TCCTCCTACTCCTTCTTCTTCAACACCACCTCCTCCTCCTACTACTTCTTCTTCGCCACCTCCTCCTCCTCCTCCTACACCTCTTCATCATCATCATCATCACCACCATCCTCCTCATCCTCCTCCTCATCCTCCTGCTACTCCTTCTTCTTCGCCACCTCCTCCTCCTCCTCCTACACCTCTTCATCATCATCATAACCATCCTCCTCCTCCTCCTACTCCTTCTTCAACACCTCCTCCTCCTCCTACTACTACTTCTTCTTCGCCACCTCCTCCTCCTCCTCCTACACCTCTTCATCATCATCACCACCATCCTGCTCCTCCTCCTCCTGCTACTCCTTCTTCTTTAACACCTCCTCCTCCTCCTCTTCCTACACCACTTCATCATCATCACTATCCTCCTCCTCCTCCTCCTCCTCCTACTCCTTCTTCTTCGCCACCTCCTCCTTCTCCTCCTCCTACACCTTTTCATCATCATCATAACCATCCTCCTCCTCCTCCTACTCCTTCTTCTTCAACACCTCCTCCTCCTCCTACTACTTCTTCTTCGCCACCTCCTCCTCCTCCTCCTCCTACACCTCTTCATCATCATCATCACCACCATCCTGCTCCTCCTCCTCCTGCTACTCCTTCTTCTTCAACACCTCCTCCTCCTCCTCCTACACCTCTTCATCATCATCATAACCATCCTCCTCCTCCTCCTCCTACTCCTTCTTCAACACCTCCTCCTCCTCCTACTACTTCTTCTTCGCCACCTCCTCCTCCTCTTACACCTCTTCATCATCATCACTATCATCCTCCTTCTCCCCCTGCTCCTTCTTCTCCTACTCCTTCTTCTTCAACATCTCCTCCTGCTCCTCCTTCTCCTACTCCTTCTTCTTCAACACCTCCTCCTCCTCCTACTACTTATTCTTCGCCACCTCCTCCTCCTCCTTCTCCTACACCTCTTCATCATCATCACCATCCTCCTCCTCCTCCTACTCATTCTTCTTCAATACCTCCTCCTCCTACTACACCTCTTCATCATCATCATCACCATCCTCCTCCTTCTCCTCCTACTTCTTCTTTTTCTTCTTCTGATTTTTCAAAAAAATAGTTTCTAGCTTCTGATCTGGTAAACAGGAAGTATTGCATCACCTTCGTTTCCATAGATAAGTTAAGTGGAGATGTCACTGCTTCAATTCAACTCCCCCGCTGTCTGATGAAACAAGGGCAATCTCCTACTACATTATCATTGAAAACTTGATACTTCTTTGTCCATGTGTATCTACGATATAGGTGACATTTCATCCTATTCTTTTCTTTTTTTTCTTCTTCCTACTTCTTCACCTCTTTCTTCTTCTTCTTCATACTTCTTCACCTCTTTCTTCTTCTTTTTCTTCCTACTTCTTCACCTCTTTCTTCTTCTTCTTCTTCCTACTTATTCACCTCTTTCTTCTTCTTCCTACTTCTTCACACATCCTCTTCACCCTATTCTTCTTCATCATCCTATTCCTCCTCCGTTTCCTCATCATTTTCTTCTTTTTCTTCTACATCATCCTATTCCTTCTCCTCCTCTTCTTCTTTTTCTTCTCCACTATTATCATTATTATAACCATCTTTTTCTTCTTCACCACCATTTTCCTTCTTATAATCCTCTTCCTCTTCATTTTTTCTCCTCCTTCTTCTTCCTTCTGCTTCTCCTACTTCACTTCTTCTTCTTCTCCTCCCCCTCTTCATCATAATCCTCTCCCTTTTTTCTTCATCATTATCGTCCTATTCCGCTTTTCTCCTTCTCCTCTTCCTCCTACAATTTTTCCCTTCCTCTTCTTCATCGTCATCCTCTCCCTCTTCTTTTTCTTCATTATCATCATATCCTCTTCATCACTCCTCCTCCTCTTCTTCATCGTCATCCTCTTCCTCTTATTTTTCTTTATTATCATCCTATCCTCTTCATCACTCCTCCTCCTCCTCTTCTTCATCACTCCTCCTCCTCTTCTTCATCGTCATCCTCTTCCTCTTATTTTTTTTCATTATCATCCTATCCTCTTCATCACTCCTCCTCCTCTTCTTCATCATCATCCTCTCCCTCTTATCTTTCTCCATTATCATCCATCCTCTTCATCTCTCCTCCTCCTTCTTCCTCTCCTCTTCTCTTATTCATCATCTACTCTCTTTTTCTTTTTTCCTCCTCCTCCTTCTTCTTATTCTTCGTCTTCAGACTACTTATTTTTTCCTCTTTTTTTCTTTTTTCTTTTTTTTAGGACAATTCAATCACTCAAATAATTGATTTGAACGATCAAAATTGAATTATTGATAAATGTCAACATAATTATAGATTGCAGTTTCATAAGAATTTATATTTTTATTATTGATAATCTGCAGAATTATAACTCGACTTTTACTTTTTATGAATAACACAAATCTTATCGATAATCACTCCAATAAAGTTTTGAATGATTCTATAGATATCTGAAGCAAAAACTAGAGGAAAATCTATTTCTAAATACTAATACTAATACTAATACTAATACTAGTTTTAAATGCTAAACTAATAATAATATCCACATTAAAAGAATCTAGAAAGTTCTTGACAAGTTGGGTTTACATCATACCGCTATCAGTGAAATAGCTGTAGTCCTGAATATACATGATTCATGCTTTATGAATATGCATGAATATGCATAATATGAATATGCATGATACATGCTTTATTTTTAATACACTGAGTGCAATTTTTTTTTTCTGTATTGATTTTTCCATCAATACTAATAAATTAGTATTGTTAAAAATTATTATTAGGCTTCACTGTTTCCAATAACATGGCTCAAGCTGCGATCTGAAACTACCCGTAAGGGTCTCCCCACCAATAAAAGCCATACACATTTAATTTTAACTTTATTCTAATATACTTCTTGCCCATCGTTCATGTTATAATAAAACTATAACAAAAGTTAGTTTGAAGTGACTGACAATTGAATAAACTGACAAATATACATAAACAGAAAAAACTATTTACTATAACAAACTTGTCAGCCTCACATTTCTGAGTCCATTCTCAGGTCACACTTTAAACTAAACACTTATCACTTCTCTGATATATTCTACTGAGAGTACGCAGGTATAAATGGAGTGAAAGATCAGATAAGAGACAGAGATAGTGCGAGGTGACTGCAGCGTGTGCCATGGTAGCTGCTTCATGTTTTATGGATGAAATTTTGACATATGACAACCTTCGTCCTAACAGCCATCACGTGTCTTGCCACTGTTCTTGGGCCACATTGCTTGCCACGGGTCGTGGCGCCCCCTTTGCTTGCCACTGGACACGGGGCCCACACTTCAACTACTCAAAAAACAGTAAAACCCTTCTACGTCATGCATTTTCATTCATACGTTGCACATCCATGACCTCTGGAACAATCGAAAAGAAAGGCCTGGTCTTTCACATGTGCACAATTTTCCTTATGTAACGAACGGATTTTTCCAGAGCCCACTTTACAATTCAAACACGTTTCGGTTTGTTTGAAACAGACCGTTTTACGTCAATGGTAGCTCTGTTCTTTTTTCAACGTGATGTTCTCGAGAATTCGAGGGAATAACTTTGGAAGGACATTCTGGGATACATTCTGTTTTTGGACCACAGAAAGAAAGAAAAACTTCAAGATGGAAATTTATCGTACTAGTATATTAATAAAACATAAATCCCGCCCCCCACAAAACATGCATACTCCTTAGAAGCCATTTAATCGCTCGACTAAATTAATTGCAGTCAGATTTTAGGGACGTGTGTGCGATTACAAGGGGCACTCACGCACGAAAACAATCCTTTTTATATTACTGTTTCGTATTTCGGGAGCTATTTATCATCCAAAGAGCCTGAAATTAAACGTGACGATAGAAACTATAGTATCTTGTATTTTTCTTATTAAAAATTGATTAATGTAGTTGTGACAACATCAAGTCATTGTTTTAAAACATCTTCTGCATTATTTTTTTGCATATTTACTTTTTTATCATTAATCATAGTTTCATACGATAATCTCTATTCCTTTATCGTTACTAATGTTTGCACATCTTTCTTCAACTTCAATTCATCTCAATAATCTTGTAAGATTATTGCGATAAATAACTTTTTTTCAGATTTACATAATTTATTAGGTGAATTTAACGCTTTCTCACCTCATAAATATTCACTTAAAAATCAATGCATTTTTTTCAAAAATTGATGCATTTTTTCAAAAATTGATGCATTTTTATGAAAAATAATGCATTTTTTAAAGCAATGTGTCATAAATGACATTTTTAATAAAATTAAATTAGATTCATTATAGAAACGAGAGCCGAGGTCTTTCACTTCAGGCTTTCAAGGCAAATAATGTTATTAAACAGTGATGACGTTCATGAGATCGACAAGTCTGATAGTGGCACGTTCATGCGAATTGTTTGAATGTGTTGATAAATATTAAAGGTATGTAAGAACGTGTCACTATTCAATCTTGTGAATATTGGACCTCTTTTCTGGCTTTGAAAGGAGTGTATGGACCACTTAAATAAAGCATCAAAATTTAGGAGAAGGGAGTTCAACTCGAGAAGCCAGGAGAACGCTTCTTTCGACCAGTGGAGTGTTAGGCTTGCAAAACCAAGATCTTCGAAAACTTAATAAGTCTGTCACAGTCCGGGCAGTTGAAAACTTATTGGGTGATCGAAATTTTGGAGTGTTAGCCGACAATTTCCACTGGGCGACAAGGGCATGTTCGGTTGGGTTTGAGAGTTGTTTGAAGTGTTTGAAGTGGCCATAGACTCCTGGAGATCAAGGAAAGGAGAGCCAGGAATACCAGGTAAGATTTAAGATTAAGTTCCAACTCATAATTATACACACGTCTTAAATAGCAAGCCAAGCGAGTTAAATTTAATTTTTGGCTCCCTCACTTCATGAATGAAATTTAATATGTTGTAATATTGAAGTATTATAAAGACTCTTCTAAGAAAGAAGAAGGTTTTTTAATAAAAAACTATACATT
>OX418218.1:8610620-8775895 GCA_948455865.1 Conomelus anceps | reverse complement strand
GGATGTTAGTATACATAGTACTTACTCAAAAAAACCAAAGTCCCGACCCCCACCCGCTTGCTTCCCCCACCACCCCCCTATCAACATTGCAAGAGCAGTACTTCAGTTAAAGGCTTATAACTCGGAAACTAATTAAGTTATCGTTGTGATTCTCATCTCATTTAATACTCAAAACTATTCTCTAAATATTATGTCATATACATTTTCTATGTAGATAGCCTAGTTTTTCAGTAAAAATATAGTTTATAGAAAAAAATGTTACCACGAACCACAAAAATCAACTTCAACTGATCATATCTTTTTTAATATCGCGTTATTGGTTGTGCCGTTCCCTTACAAAACGTATAGATAATTTAATAAGCTTTAAAATGATGTGTCTATTGATTACTATAGTTCAAGTTATGGCGTCATAGTGAGTGATGAAATAGTAGCGGACACCGCGTCGCCGAACCCTACAGCAATGTGTATTGCATGGCGCTTGGCTATCCAGCCCAATCCAATAAATAATTATTGTCAGACAAGCAAGACTATATATGCCAATCAATAGTACACGTTTGAAAGTACATTTTCCAAAAATCCCCCCTCAACTTTTCCCCCACGCCCCCTCAAAGTTGAAAATGTTTCTAATTATTGGAAATTCGATATCTCTGTAACTAACTATCAAACAGAGTTGATTCTTCTTCCATAATATCAGTCATATAATGTTCTGCAATAAATGTGCTGTTCACTTTGCCGGTAAACCTGATAGTTTCTTTTATAAAAATTGAAATATCTTCAAAAGAGAATTCTATCAACTAGATTTTTCATTTTTAGGGGGACATTTTTGTATGTCAATTTACAGAAAATAGCGTCAAATAGAAGTTATAGAACTTATTTTTATGAATCCAAAGATGTGTATAACAGCATACTGACGAATTGATAGGATGAGTGGTGTAGAGGGGGGGGTGACCCTTTGCTAACATTGTTCCTTCTCTCAGGAACGGTTTGTCGCACTCCATACCTTTATTTTCTCAGCTCTTTGAGGCTACATTTGACAGATAATTTGGAATTGTACTTGAAAGTGCTGTATAGGCTCCCCCCCTATATCAGACATGGGCACATTTTTGATGGAGGGGGCTAGATGAAATGAGTAATTATGTGGGCGGGTCAAAAAATTGATTAGTACTCATTTTTTACATTTCAATCATCAATTAAAAATTCAAGTCTCAATGAATATTATCCTAAATAATTAAAGATTTAGTAGATAGACTCTTGTTTAACTAACGAAGGGATGCAGTAATCCAACTGATATTAGCTTTGGAAGCAATCTGATTTTAACCCATCTTATCAAAGCAAAAGGTGTCAGGGTGGTACTTCTCCACAATGGTTTTGGTAAATTAGCGTTTAAAAGCAGTAATTTAAGCAGCTCTAGACATCATTTCACTCATTTTGACGCACATTAGAGTATGAAGTTCATTTAGTGCTCATATCATTTGAATGTCTCACTAACAATCATGCTATTTATAGATGGCCTTTTACATTTAATTTCACTTTTATATTCAGTTTGAAAACAAGTAAAGTTTTTTTAATGTTTCGGTTAGTTATACTTATGTCTGGTATTTCTCACTATTTACTCTAAAAGCTCAACTTCTTTTTTGTTCTGGATAAAAGTGATGTCACAATTTCATTGAGACTGAACATTTCAGTTGGACCTTTTTTAATGTGTGGACCTTTTGGCATTGATAATCAATAATGAAACTACAGTAGTTTCTTTATTTTGTAACTGATGACCAATTTCAAGCATCTATTCGTTTCAACATAAATGAAAACTTCATCCAATGACAACAGAGGCAGGAAACCTCTTGAAACGATGAACAAGAATTATGCCTATATTGTCATAATACAGTAATTGCAATTTGAGTCTTTCTTCCTTCCCTGTCGATTTTACGTTGTAAGCGGTAGATCAACTCTTTAGTAAGTTAACTCATATCTAAACACTGAGAGCAAACTGAGATGCGATAATATTGTACTGTGAAATCGAAAAGATAAATGAATAAATAACCGTTATCCTAATTTAGCAAAGAAAAATATATTTTTTACATTATATTTTATATATTTCTTATAATTTAATTTGCATGTGTGATTTTAGTCTTCACTCGAAATTATGTTCCGGGCTAGTTCACGGGCCGTAGTTTGCCCATTACCGCCCTAAAGTGTACTTGGAAAATGACGATTTTCATTATAAATAGTTTATAACTCGTAAACTTCTGAAGAACGAATTGCAAAATTCGTCTTAAATTGTAGGTAACACCTTTTTCTGTCACATCCTTAGTAAGAGAACCACTGAAAACACATTTTAAATCAAACTAAACAATTCTATATGTAGGTTTTTCCCGATAGTGCAGTCATACAATGTGTTGGACAAAAAATGTATAGGACACAGTTATTTTAGACAATACAATTCCCTGAAACATGCCAGTGGCATCTTTGTATCATGAATGAATTTTGAGTTGTTGTAATTCAAAATTTGAAAGATTATGAAAAAAATTGAAATTTCAACTTTATGATGATTATAACTTTCTATTCATGCTACAAGCCTGCCGTTGGTACCCAGTTTTGGGTAATTGTATTGTTCACAAGAAAGGTATCCTGTTTATTTCATGTTCGACACATGGTGTGGCTGAAATATCGGAAAACGTGGAAAATTACCAAAATTTTTGCTACATATAAAATTGTTTAGCTTGATTTAAAACGTGTTTTCAGCAGTTCTTTTACTGAGGGTATGAAAGAAAAAGATGATACCTACAGTTTGAGACAAATTTTGCGATTTATTCTTCAGTAGTTTACAAGTTATAACTATTTATAATGATACATCATCATTTTACAAAATATGTAGTATAAGGGAAGCCTATACTGCCCTTTCAAGTAGAATTCCAAATCATCGGTCAAATGTGACATTTTACATATGAATTGAAATAGCCTCGAAGAGCTGAGAACATAAAGGTGGAGTGCGACAGATGTTAGCGAAGGGGTACCCCCCTCCTCACTACATCTCTCATCGAACAAATCATCTCTAATCGTCATTATGCTGTTATACACATCTTTGGATTCATAAAAATAAGTTCTATAACCTCTATTTAACGCTATTTTCTGTAAATTGACATACAAAAATGTCCCCCTAAATAATGAAAAATCTAGTTGATAGAATTCTCTTTTGAAGATATTTCAATTTTTATAAAAGAAACTATCAGGTTTACCGGCAAAGTGAACAGCACATTTATTGCAGAACATTATATGACTGATATTATGGAAGAAGAATCAACTCTGTTCGATAGTTAGTTACAGAGATATCGAATTTCCAATAATTAGAAACATTTTCAACTTTGAGGGGGCGTGGGGGAAAAGTTGAGGGGGGGATTTTTGGAAAATGTACTTTCAAACGTGTACTATTGATTGGCATATATAGTCTTGCTTGTCTGACAATAATTATTTATTGGATTGGGCTGGATAGCCAAGCGCCATGCAATACACATTGCTGTAGGGTTCGGCGACGCGGTGTCCGCTACTATTTCATCACTCACTATGACGCCATAACTTGAACTATAGTAATCAATAGACACATCATTTTAAAGCTTATTAAATTATCTATACGTTTTGTAAGGAACGGCACAACCAATAACGCGATATTAAAAAAGATATGATCAGTTGAAGTTGATTTTTGTGGTTCGTGGTAACATTTTTTTCTATAAACTATATTTTTACTGAAAAACTAGGCTATCTACATAGAAAATGTATATGACATAATATTTAGAGAATAGTTTTGAGTATTAAATGAGATGATAATCACAACGATAACTTAATTAGTTTCCGAGTTATAAGCCTTTAACTGAAGTACTGCTCTTGCAATGATGATAGGGGGGTGGTGGGGGAAGCAAGCGGGGTGGGGGTCGGGACTTTGGTTTTTTTGAGTAAGTACTATGTATACTAACATCCTGCAAAAATTCAGCTTTCCCCTAATTTGTTACGACACAAAACATTCATTGCCTGTTGTACCCGCTGACAAACAATTATGTCTGTCTAGAGGTCTAGACTGACGTATAAGCATTCTTTTCATGGCTACGAATAGATAGATACAACTCTTCTACTCTCACCCATCTCTTTAGTTTGTCAAAGACAAAATTATATATCATCTTCTCATTTCTTCAGATTTAAACCATGCGTCTTTTTTGCATGGACGTAATATCGACATAGCCCAAATTATGAATAATACATTCTTCCCAACTTTGATACTCATCCAAATCAGAAATTTTTTTAATCATCGTTAATGATCTCTAACATCCAGTTTCACTCTAAGGTTCTCCTTATAACACAAACCTGAACAAAAGCTAGCCCAAATCGTTTGACATGTACCCCCCAATTACAGGTGATCATGATACCATGAAATTGGAAGAACAGTTTTTCATGATCGTTAATGCTAATGCACTCAAATAATAGAATATACATACTTTCAAATCAATACATGATTGACTATAATAGCTAGTTAAGGCAATGGTATGACCTGTACCCAATTAAAGTTGTTCATGATAACCCGAAATTGGAAGTGGAACAAGAATGTTTCATGATTGTTCATGATGTCTAACATCAAGTTTAAAACTTTGGAATGATCAATTTCAGAAATGTATGCATAATAGGTGAAGTATGAGCTACACATATATTCCGTATCAAAACCGTTGATACGGAAGAAAACAAATATTTAAATCTCCTGTACTTAGCATAAAGCGGTAAAAAAATTCAAAAAAGACTAAAATGATAGAATATACATACTTACAAGTCAATACATGATTGGATTGACTATAATAGCTAGTTAAGGCAATTTATTATATAAAGCTTATCGTTCTACATTTTCATCTTACATTCGCAACTGACGAAAAAACTACACAAAATTGAATGGGATTACATAGACAATAAGTACAGGGACGAAATCTTTAAGAAATTAAAAGAAAAAACCGTTACACAGAACTTGAAATTACAGAAACTTGTTGAAGAACAACGTCCAAAACCGAATAATACAAATCATCACCATAAGTTTGCTGATAGAGTTAAAAATTTCACTAACGTCGCGTTTTCACCTTCAGAACAAGAATTGCTAGGACAAGGTACTAAATTCAACAATTATAGTAGTTTAGGGAGCAAACAAGCAGAACTTCTAGCATGCAGCATTGATAGGAATTGGAGAGTGTCACAGAATCGTATTTTAACCAACAGATGTGCAGACATAATTTTACAAGAACAGGCAAGACAAGTTTTACCCAATATTCAACGTACAGAGGACATCGTGAAGAAGATTAAGAAGAAAGTCAAAGACAACGATTTGATCATAGTAAAAGCAGACAAAGGAGGCACCACGGTTATATTAGAGAAAACTGAATACATAGGTAAAGTTAACGAATTCATTTCAGATAATAATTTCATTGAGATTAACTCCAATCCAACCAACAACATTAATAAATTAGTTAAAAGTAAGCTGGCAGGTATCACAAAGTTAATTGATAAACAGGAAATCAAATATTTAACAGTTATGAACCCATACCCGCCCAGATTATTTGGTCAGCCCAAGCTTCACAAAAATAATATTCCGATAAGACCAGTAGTATCATTTATTAATTCTCCTTGTTCAAAATTGGCCCACAAACTCAACAGTAGCTTCAGATCGTTAACGGGATTCCAACCCAAATTTGGAATCAAAAATTCATTGGAGTTAGTCAATAAAATCAAAAATATTCCTGTTCATTCATCTTATAAACTTGTTTCTTTTGATGTAACTAATCTCTTTACAAATATACCAACTGAAGAAAGTCTTAACAGAGCTGAAGAGATCATGGAAACTACAATTAATGATCCTATTATTAGAACTGAGCTGTTAGGAATGATGAAGTTATGTACAGAATATAACTATTTCAAGTTTGACAATAAATTTTATGAACAGAAAGATGGGTTAGTGATGGGTTCACCCCTTTCACCCCTACTAGCTGAATTATTTATGGATAGCCTTGAACGTAGAATTTTTGAAAATAATAATTTTAAGGATACGATTGCTTATTGGTACAGATATGTAGATGATATTATTTGTTTGTGGAAGGGTAGTAATAGACAATTAGATAATTTCCTTAGCTATTTGAATCGTTTACACCATAAGATTAAATTCACCATAGAGTTGGAAGAGAATAGTGTTTTAAATTTTCTAGATTTAAGAATTGACCATAGCACCGGAACCCACAACTTCTCTATTTTTAGAAAAGTAACTCATACCGATGTAATCATACCTCATCACTCATGTCACCCAATATCGCACAAACTTGCAGCTTTCAATAGTATGATTTATAGAGCTTTAACCATTCCAATGAGCAATCATCACTTTGAAAAAGAGATTAGTACGATTAAACAGATAGCTATTACAAATGGATATGAGGAAATCATTGTCAATAAAATATTAAATAAAATAAATATGAGACTAGCAGTCAATGCTAGCATTACTGTAACTGAAACTGGAGAAAGATCATGGATAACGGTGCCTTACCTTGGCCCAGTTTCTGATAAATTAGGAAAACAACTGAAAAAGAACGGTTTTGATGTAGCTTTTCAAACCAAACCAATTTTAAAGAGCTTATTTGGGCGTAGTAAAGACAAAATTGATATTAACTTTTCATGTGAAATTTAACGACATGCAGTCAAATATTTGTTAAGAATAAGTATAATAACTCACTTAAACTGGCCGAGTACTTTCGAATCTATGAGATCCATCATCAGAGGCTCCTAGATCATCATGTCAGTTTTTTTTTGGTTAGAAGTGTTGTGGTTTTTGTAAAATATGATCAAAAAGTTTGTGAGATTTAAAATTTAGTTGTTCATTGAGAATGTTTTGTTTATTGTGTGTGGTGTGTTTGTATATTTCAAATTGTTCCAAGGTGTTGAGTTCGTGTCCTTTAGATTTTATGTGTAGAATGTGTAGGTTGGTACTGATGTCGGTAAAAGTGTGTCCAGTTTGAATGATATGGTCGGCAAAATTCGATTCAGCTTTGGATGTGAGGGCCTGAAAGTGTTCCTTGTAACGTTGTTTGAATGTGCGGCCTGTTTGTCCTATGTAGAATTTGTTACAATCAGAGCAGTTTAGTTTGTAGATCCCTGGGAGATCGTATTTGTTTGTGTTCAGTGTGGTTTTGAGTGTAAGTGCATTTTTTATTTTGTTTTTTGTTCTGAATGAGATGGTGTGGCCGGCTTTTTTGAAGATTTTTGCTAGTCTGTGTGATTGTGGATTAATGTATGTCATTGTGATGTAATTTTTGTCAGTGGTGTTGGTGTTTTGTTTTTTGTTTCTTATTTTATGATTGAGTTTGTCAATTAGGTCGTGTTTGTAGCCGTTTTCTTGTGCTAGGTATTTTATTGTATTTAGTTCAGTGTGGTAATTGTCGGTGGAAAGCGGTGTGTTGTTGAGTCTGTGTAGCATTGACCTGAATGCTGAGTGTTTGTGTTGTGTTGGATGATTGGAGGTGCTGTGTATTAGGGTATCTGTCATTGTTGGTTTTCTGTAGATGTTGAAGCTGTGTTGTTGGTTTGTGTTCTTTGTAATTGAGAGGTCTAGGAAGTTTATTGAATTGTTTTTCTCATATTCAGCTGTGTATTGAATGTTCTTATGTATTTTGTTTATGTATGATCGAAGTTGTTCACATTGTCTTTTGTTTCCTCTGTATAGCAATAGAACATCATCTACGTATCTGTGCCAGTATATTATGTTCTGTGAAAATTTGTTATTAAAGAGTATATGAGTGTTTTCGCAGTGTTGGAGATAGATTTCAGCAAATATGCTTGAGATTGGTGAGCCCATTGGCAGTCCATCAGGTTGTGAGTAGAATTTGTTGTTGAAGGTAAAGTAATTTTGTTGAGTGATGATTTTTAGGATGTCTATTATTTCATTTATATGTTCTGTAGTTGTGTTGTTGTGAATAAGGATGTTCTGTATTATTTCTATTGTTTCATTGACAGGTATATTGGTGTATAGGTTTGTTATATCGAAAGATGCAAGAGTGGAGTTGTGAGGAATTTGTGTGTCTTTTATTTTTGCGATAAGATCGCTACTGTTTTTTATGTATGTGTTGTTGTTGATATTAATTAGTTTTCTCAGTGTTTGATCTATGTGTTTTGCTAGTTTATAGGCAGGTGCTTCTTGGTAGTTTACAATTGGTCTAATAGGTATGTCGGGTTTGTGAATTTTGGGAAGTGTTTGAAGTGATGGTGCAGAAGGGTGTATTTGTTTCAGTTTTCTTTTTTGTGAATTATTAATTATATGATTTGTCTTGTTGATTATTTGTTTGATTTTTGTTTGGTAAACATTTGTGGGATCGGTGTGTAGTTGTTTAATGTTGTTAACAAAATGTTGTTAACTTAACAAAATTAAACAAAGACATGACAAAAAAATACATAACCTAACACCTCCAAAAACGACAATTCAATCACCTCACATTTTTTACAGTAAAACTGTTAACCTAACAAACGTAGATTTCACAGAAACCGAACTCAACTTATTGAACAAAGGTCTCAAACATAACCTGAACTACAAAAACAACAAATTCACATCAAAAAACATTGTCATTGAAACAGAAACAAGCATCCAACGCACAGACCCACAAATACATGATGAACTTAGAATAGAAACCTACAACGCAATAAAAACAAACAGCTCACAACCACACCCACCCATAAATTCAGAAAACCACACCATAAAAGAATTGAAACACAAAGCTCTAACTCACAATCTCACCTATATCAAAGCAGACAAAGGCAACACTACAGTTATAATAAACAATGAAGAGCTCAACAAAAAAACACTTGACTACATAAACAAAAACAACATTAAACAACTACACACCGATCCCACAAATGTTTACCAAACAAAAATCAAACAAATAATCAACAAGACAAATCATATAATTAATAATTCACAAAAAAGAAAACTGAAACAAATACACCCTTCTGCACCATCACTTCAAACACTTCCCAAAATTCACAAACCCGACATACCTATTAGACCAATTGTAAACTACCAAGAAGCACCTGCCTATAAACTAGCAAAACACATAGATCAAACACTGAGAAAACTAATTAATATCAACAACAACACATACATAAAAAACAGTAGCGATCTTATCGCAAAAATAAAAGACACACAAATTCCTCACAACTCCACTCTTGCATCTTTCGATATAACAAACCTATACACCAATATACCTGTCAATGAAACAATAGAAATAATACAGAACATCCTTATTCACAACAACACAACTACAGAACATATAAATGAAATAATAGACATCCTAAAAATCATCACTCAACAAAATTACTTTACCTTCAACAACAAATTCTACTCACAACCTGATGGACTGCCAATGGGCTCACCAATCTCAAGCATATTTGCTGAAATCTATCTCCAACACTGCGAAAACACTCATATACTCTTTAATAACAAATTTTCACAGAACATAATATACTGGCACAGATACGTAGATGATGTTCTATTGCTATACAGAGGAAACAAAAGACAATATGAACAACTTCGATCATACATAAACAAAATACATAAGAACATTCAATACACAGCTGAATATGAGAAAAACAATTCAATAAACTTCCTAGACCTCTCAATTACAAAGAACACAAACCAACAACACAGCTTCAACATCTACAGAATACCAACAATGACAGATACCCTAATACACAGCACCTCCAATCATCCAACACAACACAAACACTCAGCATTCAGGTCAATGCTACACAGACTCAACAACACACCGCTTTCCACCGACAATTACCACACTGAACTAAATACAATAAAATACCTAGCACAAGAAAACGGCTACAAACACGACCTAATTGACAAACTCAATCATAAAATAAGAAACAAAAAACAAAACACCAACACCACTGACAAAAATTACATCACAATGACATACATTAATCCACAATCACACAGACTAGCAAAAATCTTCAAAAAAGCCGGCCACACCATCTCATTCAGAACAAAAAACAAAATAAAAAATGCACTTACACTCAAAACCACACTGAACACAAACAAATACGATCTCCCAGGGATCTACAAACTAAACTGCTCTGATTGTAACAAATTCTACATAGGACAAACAGGCCGCACATTCAAACAACGTTACAAGGAACACTTTCAGGCCCTCACATCCAAAGCTGAATCGAATTTTGCCGACCATATCATTCAAACTGGACACACTTTTACCGACATCAGTACCAACCTACACATTCTACACATAAAATCTAAAGGACACGAACTCAACACCTTGGAACAATTTGAAATATACAAACACACCACACACAATAAACAAAACATTCTCAATGAACAACTAAATTTTAAATCTCACAAACTTTTTGATCATATTTTACAAAAACCACAACACTTCTAACCAAAAAAAAACTGACATGATGATCTAGGAGCCTCTGATGATGGATCTCATAGATTCGAAAGTACTCGGCCAGTTTAAGTGAGTTATTATACTTATTCTTAACAAATATTTGACTGCATGTCGTTAAATTTCACATGAAAAGTTAATATTAACAATGCAGTTCGTCATGGAACAAGAAATCCAGGAACAAAATTGATATCTGGGATAAAAGTGGGGTATATAAATTGAATTGCGGTGATTGTAATGCTTGTTATGTAGGCCAGACTGGTAGGAGTTTGAAATGTAGGGTAAATGAACATATCAGGGATTGGAAAACCCAGAAAGGAGATTCAAATTTCGCAGAACATCTCATTAATAATGGACACAAGTTCAAGGCTGAAGAAAATGTTGAATTTCTGCATTTGATTGGCAAAGGCAGACAATTGAACATTTTAGAAGCTTTGGAGATAACTAAGTTGGTAAAAAACGATTCCATAACTAATTTAAATGACCAAATTTATTTTCACCAATTCAATACAACTAACTTGGTTTCATTATAATTCCAGCCTATTTGTAAAAAAGCAGTTCTTATGTGTATTTCTCAGTTGACCTTGATTACACTTCAGTGAGCTTCTAATTTTTAAAAAAAATTTTAATTTTAGTTTGATTAAATTCTAGCCTTATTACACTTTTTTGTTACTTTCTTGATTTTCACAGTGTTTAGTTATTGATTTGACTCGTATTTTTGCTTGTTACTCCTCCCACCAGGGGGCGTGACTTGACAACCAATCACAACGTCCGATTTAGGTCAGCCTCTTTCCCTCTTAGCCAATAGTATCATTCCATGTACAGTATATATAAGGCTACTCTGTACTTCAGTTTTCAGTTTGATTGAGATTGATAATGGTGTAACAACCGAAACTAGTTTCTCGAACTTTTAATAAATGTGGTTGTGACATTCGTCTTATTATTCATTACTTTCAAATCAATACATGGTTAAATTGATCATAAGAGATTCTTAAGGCAATGGTTAGACCTGTACCCTCCAATTACTTTTGTTCATTTTAACCCGAAATTGGGAGTGGAACAAAAATGTTTAATAATTGTTCATGATGTCTTACATCAAGTGTCAAACTATGGAATGATCAATTTCAGAAATGTGTGCATAATAGGTGAAGTATGAGCTACACATATGTTCCGTATCAAAATCGTTGATACGGAAGAAAACAGATATTTAAATCTCTTGTACTTTGCATAATGAAGTGGTACAAAAATTTAAAAAGGACTCAAATGATAGAATATACATACTTTCAAATCAATACATGGTTGAATTGACTATAATAGCTAGTTGAGGCAATGGTTTGACCTGTACCCTCCAATTACTTTTGTTAATTTTAACCCGAAATTGGAAGTGGAACAAAAATGTTTCATGATTGGTAATGATGTCTAACATCAAGTTCCAAATAAGGGATTGATCAATTTAAAAAATGCATCCATATCAGGTCCAGTATGGACTACACTTTTTTTGTATCAAAAAGTTTGTTACGGAGTAAAACAAATAATTCAATCTTTTCTACCATGTAACAGAAAAGGGTGCAATTTTTTTATATGGTTCCAAATGACAAATAAAACATATTATAAATAAAAGCAGGACATGGTTTATTGTAGTGCAGAGTTTTGCTTATAACAGGTAACCTGCATCATCATAATATTTCTCATTGATATTCTTTTGAAATTGGAGTATTAAAAAATTATTATTAGGCCTACATCAACTGTGATGTTCAAGAACATGTTTGAGATGATGTCTTTCTTCATTCTTGAAATACATGCATATTGGGTCTGTATTGATTGATAATCTGATTCTGTATCAAAATCTGTGATACAGATTAGGCTATCCATATTTTGAATCACGTCTACTCTGAAATCAGAAGGAGTAAACATTTTGTTGTTGGTGGTACAAAAAAGTACAAAAATCGCTGAAAACGATGATGTAGTTTTTGTTATGATTTGCAATGGTCGGCTCACAGGTCGACATAGGAGCTGTGAGCCGACTTTAAATTTCGCTTTCAGTCATTATCAGAGATGGTACAAAAATAAATATTGGTGGTACAAAAATGGTACAAAAATATGGCACAGATCATTTTCTCCTAGGACATACTTGTGTTTTTAGACGTCGACCTGTGAGCCTACTTTTAAATCATTAATAAATTTTTATCCATATTGGATGAGTGGTACAAAATTTTATTTTGGTGGTACAAAAAGGTACAAAAATAGTACTAAATTCTGATATAGTTTTCAATTGGATCACATGAAGTCGACACAGCTGTACTGTCATAGGGACAAGGTGTCATAGAAGCAAGTAGTTCTAAAAGTGGCAGTGTCACAGAAGCAAGCTCTCATAGAGACAAGTTTTAAAATTATATGCAGTTTCATTGGGACAAGTTCTCATAGGAGCAAGTTCGCTTGGCTTGTTGCCTACATATGAACATGTAGGCATTCCATTTGTCTTAGTTTTTTGAATGTCTGCTGTATTTTAATCATATATATTAGACCTTTAGGCCAAAAGAAAAATGTTAATATGTATTGTGGAACCTCGTTTGGGGGGGTGCGTCTTTGAAATTATAAATCTTGAATTTAATTTGTCCGGAAGCCGCAGTCGGTAGCAACGCTACACCTCGCATGGACGCCCCTCTCCCACTCAAAGTCGCACAAGAATATCTGTCTTTGCCGGGTTGAACTGTGGGTCTTGAATGGGACAGCCACTATTATCGGCCACACAATCCAGTCCACCAAAGAAAGACTTTAAAAATAAATAGAGAACAAGTGAAATTATTCTCAAAGAAACCGATCCACTCGAGAGCAAGACTCGGGCGCGGATCATGTAACTCTTGCTTGTTACACTCTCCCCCAAACTCCCACTATCGAGATGGATGGAACTAAAAAATTCTAGGACACACCTATATTATTTGCAAAAATGATCCCTTTGCCTTCGATCACATGAAATGGATTATTCTTATAATTTCCAATCAGAGCTGAGGGAAATATGAAATCAGAACAACTGGTAATGACTGTATTGAATTTAATTGAATCTCGAGTTTGAGATTTTTCTTCAAAGTTATTATTAAATAAATAAATTGACAAAAATATTTATTTATAATTCTTGAATAATTAATTGGACTGGCTTTAAATATATTTAATCATTTCGACGAGTGTTTGAGGCTTCGCCTAAGGGTGTTATAGTAATGTGAGAGTTGTTGAAGGCAATTTACAATCGACACACCAGTAATAGACTTCAAAGCTCATAAATAAAATAAATAGCACATACCACTCGACTGGGCCCAATCTCACGCGCACAAGACTTCTTATTTTTCACTTTTTTTTCTTGGCTGCAGAAAGGAGTCATCAGGCGGACATCTTGAGTGGAACCTCGTGGTCGGTCGAATTTGAATAATTTGATTCCTGAGCTGTTGACTTTGTTTTGATACGGTGATCGAATTAATGCTTTCAACAGATTTTTTGGGGGATGCAGAAATTCACTTTAACAGCAAAATATTTAACGTTAAAACATTAATACAAAAAATAAATTGAGAGGGAGGTTTTTGCAACGGATCCTCTCCTCTGGGTTGCCAAAAATCGTCTCTTTTCTCCTCTGTCGGAAGGACAAAATTACTGAGGAGAAAGTCTACGTCATGAGGTGATCCTCCAATTAGACGTGAGAAATAATTTTTCCACCAATAGAAAAAGGACACTCGTCTTTAAAGTCAGTGTGCCAAATGCCGTGACAAGTTTTAATGGTGGAAAAGAAAAAAAAATTAAATTAATAAATTAAATAATTAATAGGGTATGACATAAGCAGATTTTTCTAAGTTGACCAGAAGACAGAAAAGACAAAGATAATTCGACAATAAATTCAAAAGTGGAAACAGTACGAATAAACAGCTGACTGATAAGCCGGTAGTATCAAGAATTTTTCGGCAGCTAACCCTTTTGTTTTGTAAACAATTGCACTTCATCCCATTCAAGTACATTCAATGAACATTTAAACAGGCAAATATTTATGTAAATTATCTTCTTCTTAACTAATAAGTATTGAACAATAAATACACGTAAGTACAGGAATTATATTTGATTTCATTCCACACCTCGTATTTTTATAAATTGTTGAGTGATTGGGCCAGGCGTATTTTGCACCGTGACAGTATCTAAAAAATAAAATATATAAAAGCCAAATGACTTATTCATCACCGTTTCTTGAAAACCACATGGCCAAAAAAGTTTAAATTTGGTAAAAATGGTCAGTTGATGCCTTGGACGTGTGCTAAGAATGGGTTTTTAAAATATACCAAAAATACGCCCGGAATAGACATATTTCGAATTTTTAGCCAAAGGTTGAAATATGTAATTTTTTGTTCAGTTGAGTCTCTGTAATGTAAATACATCTAGACTGTAATGTAGTCTAAATACTCTAGGCTACAACTAATGAATCTATGTAAACGTCTCGTCAGAGTAACTTACCTTCTTAAGTGACTAAAAACTGTAGGCAACACGCCATGAGAACTTGCTCCTATGAGAACTTGTCCCAATGAAACTGCATATAATTTTAAAACTGTCACCTTGTCTCTATGAGAACTTGCTTCTGTGACACTGCCACTTTTAGAACTACTTGCTTCTATGACACCACTATCATTTAAAAGCACAACTTTTCTCTGTGAAATCTTGTCTCTGTGACATGTACTCAACAAATCCTATTATTAGCTGTTTTTGGTAATTTATTAATAATTATTATTTCGTGAGTAATCAATAGATATCAATCAATAGTATCTGTCTCTAAGAAGGATATATAATTCGGTTACTGTGTTTTAGTTTGTTTATTGAAAAAAAGTAAATACGTATCGCTTTAATTGATGGGGAGACCCATTATGGTTAGATTATTCAGTACCATATGATATGGGTTAAATTATTGAGAATTAAAATGACGTAACAGTCGAAACTATAGTCTCTCGTGTTTTAATAATTGTGATTTGGACATCAGTCTTATCCAACATACAGTATAATAATCATTTTGTGTTCATTTTTTAAATTTTATACTACCAATTAGGATTCATACAATATACTTACTGAATTTAATGAAAATAGATGGTAGAAAAACTCAACCCATTTCAATAAAATATTTATTTTCCTGTTCATTTTGCAGAATAGCATATTACAGTCAAAATAATAATAATACAATTTCAAATAATAGGAAATTATCTTTCATCGGTCTTCTATAACCTCTTTGATGAGTATAAAAATAACAAGAAGTAGCCTTAAATTGATTACAAAATATAATATTAATGACATACAAAAAATACTGAAATGTAAAATAAGAGGTAAGGTTTTCTCCTACACACAAGAAACAATCCAGTTGTGGAATATTTTTATCTACTTGTAACCACAGATATATTAATATAAATCTGTGGTTGTCACATAATTATTATTAATACATCTGGTAATTGGATAAAGGCAATGCATCTTTATCAATAATAAACAACTATCATTATTTATCCCGTTGAACGATGTCATCAAAACTACTACCAAATATTAACAACGGTTTGATAAAAATCAAATTCCAAATAGAATAAACATGTTTCAACCTTCAATAAATTATGCAATGTCTTTTTAATGCATGTTTGTATTCAATTGTTCAAACCAGAGTCATATAAGGAGGGGGCCCAGGGTCACCTCCCCCCCCCCCCAAATGAAGATACACACAAGTCTGTGTTTTCAAATATTTGATTTGAGCATTTTATAAAAAATGGAATTCCAAGAATTTGGTGTCATTTAATCTTTGAATATTTGTCAAATTATCTAAAAAATATCTAAAACAAGGAATGCCAAACTTTCTTTTATTAGTCTCGATACCCCCCCCCCCCCCCCCAATTTAGTCTATGAACCCACTGGTATGAACAACGAATAATAGAAATGAGAAAAATTTTAATAGACCCGATAGAATAAAACTATACAGTCACTATGTTTTGTCAATCAGAATACGGAATGCGATCTATTTGCCAAATTCGTAATTAATAAAGTGTTTCATTACGGACACAAGAAGGTAGAAAAAGTGTCACGTCCATAAAAAAATGTATGTAACAAAACATCTGATAAGAATAATATAATAAAAATACATTGTACTCTACTACCAAGATAGAGAGTATACAAATGTCTCAAAGTACCTTTCCTATATATTTTGACTATACAGGTCTATTATTTATGAAAAAGAAAAAGTTTTATCCACTACACCAAGCATTTCCCAAATATTTTTTGCATTCATCCAAGAACCAGATATGTAAGTGGTCAGAAAGATGACGAGTAATGAAAGTTATGACTCCTACTACACAAAAAATAGGTTGAATTGAAAACCTCCTCCTTTTGGGAAGGCGGTTATTAAAAAGAGAGATTAATCTATTTATTTCTAAACTTGTTTTAAAAAAATGGAACCTGTGGAAAAAACAATACGAAAGCAGTCTTCAATAGAATCATAATGTGATGCTTTATTTCATTAGTCTAGACTAGTTTCATTAACGTTTCCAGAGAGGCAACTAAATGGTTCAAAGTTCCCGTTTCCCAGTAAGTAAATTATTTAAATATTTTTTACAAAACAAAAATGGCTGAAAGATTATTGTGTTCACCACATCATATTGCTCGCACTCTTTTGAAAACAAACCAAATTGATCTGAACACTTATGAAATAAAAATAAATGATTATCACAGAAATAAAATTACATTATGTGAAAAAGTATTATATTGATCAGATTCGATCTATGAAAATACCTTAGTACTAGTAAAACATTTATAGAAGAATAGAGCAACAGAGATCATTTCAATGTGAAATATTCTTGAAAAATAGGTAATATAAATCTTATTGAATTTATTTATAGTGTGTATTAATCTGGGTTATGTATTGATTGCTTTACAGAATTTTTATCAGAATCTGCCCAAAAAATTAAACGAGGAATCAATGAATTAAATGATCATAAATTTGTTGAGTTTAATAAATATTTCTAACTTTAAAAAAGCAAAACTAACACATTACTTCACTCAAGCATTGGGAAAAATATATAAAACTACTATAACTGTTTTCAAAGTCATTCACACTGAATAAATATATAGTATGTATACATAATTTCCATAGATATAACCGTTGGAATGACATTAGGAAAGAATACATTTATATCTATATTAAGAGATTTGCTATTCACATCGTTTTCCTAACCCAGGATTCTGTCAATTATCTATTTTTCCAAAACCGTGAATGAATGTAATAGTTGTAGATTGTCCGAAAAATGTCCTAGCTAAAAAACTGAATGCATGTTATAAGCACATAAAAATAAATAAGAACGAAATTCATTCACAAAATATCAACGCTCTACGACTACACACTTAACAATATAAACAGAAACATAACATACAACAAACATACTTATAAAAAGTTCTAATTTATACAAATGACAAATGTGATAGTACATTATTTTTCAGTATACAAGTTAACCCTCATACAGTCGTCCACTCTATTATCTCCTAGATATAGTTCGAATCTTATTACAGTACTGGATATTCACTGACTACAGTAATTTACCGTATTTCTCGGTTCATAGACCCCAATCTATTGCCAGATTAACCCGCATCCAAAACCTTAACTTATATCAAAATATTAAATTAAAATTGCACAATATCGTTACTTAGGTGTATTTCTTACATTCGACCTAATACTAGTACCTATATTTACAGTTCTTTTCTGTTTTTATTTCTTTAAACTATTTAAATAAACTTTCTCTTCAAGTGTTATACATAGCTTTATAACAAGTGAGTCTATTTCTTTAATTAACATTAAAAAACAATTCCAGCACTCTTAGTTTTAGTTCTTTGACAAAGCCAGTATTATTATAATACAATAATATTATTAAAATATGATGTGTATCCAATAAACACGCAGTCTTCATACTATTGTTGAAGAACTTGCTTCAGCGAAAAAATAATAATATTTTTATTCTTTATGGATAAAATTATCAATATTTACGTCATGTATATATTATCAATATTATTAACGATCTTATTGTTTCATCACCAAAAATAATTCAATCTTTTACAACCAAAATTAATTTAGAAAAAATTCCTATTACACACACTTATTTCGAAGTTTGAATTTACAAGAATATTCGAATTTCTCAAACATGGATATGATTCAAAATTGATGGAGTCTTTAAAACAATGTATAATTTTAACATTTTGGTTCAACTTTCATTCATTGTTGAATAAAATTGTCTACAATAACATCAATTAATGAAATCTACTTATGAGACGTACGTTGCAACTCAATAGTTTTCAGATGACCTTGAAGAGCCACTGCAGGACTTTCTTACTTGCTACGTAGACCATAAGAGGAGTATGAAACCCATTACTGGACTTTTCCCATCTGTAGCCCATGCGACTGTGTAAAGAAAATTCACAACACAAAGAATAAAATTACACATTGCAACCAAACGAAGCGAACGTTTAAACAAAAATAAAGTAGATGTGAAAAAGTGAAAGTTTTATCTGAAAGTCCACCGTTAATAAAAATAAACTCATCAAATTAATATGGGTGCTAGAAGCCAGCATTGATAAAAATATTAAAATAACCTTCGTTATCTAACATTCAAATTAAGATTATCGCTAAACAAAAATCAAATGCTACATAAATATTTTTATTTTTTCAGAATCAGAAAAGAAGTTAGACTACTACATTTCTTTTAAATAACATAAATAAATTCGATAGGATACACTGGATAATTTCTAAATCTTCACAGCAAGTTCTTCTTTCAACCAAGTCAAGTGTTCATACTGAGTCACACATAGACACTAACTACAGAAATGAAATTCATGATTTGAAAGGAATATTGCAGCTTCTTTAGAAAATAAAAAGCATGCATTTAATTAAATTTAGCTCAAATATACATGTAGTCAAATTGTAGATAATAGCTGTAAAAAACCTATATGAATACTCTATTATAATTTTGTAGGATACAAAATACGAATAACAATATTAACAATTTATACTAAATAATTTCAATGAGTGTTACATCTTGTCCTAAACAGATTGTCAATGAACTATCGTTATATATATATACATTAAATTTCCTTTTTAATCGAAACTATACATAAATATTCTCTGTTGAAAGTAATCAATTTGGTATATTTAAATTCTGCGTAGCTATTCTTGTAGATCCATTAACTCAAACCTTGAACAAAAGAGAAGAAATACCTTAGAATTGACAAATCTTACAACGCATGAGCTAATGACGATCTGAGCATGCGCAAAATGTTACATTATTCGCAGAAACCTTATCAGGAATACGTTTTGGAAACTTCATAACGTTAAAATATACTTCATATATCTATTCCAGACAGTAATTTCATTCATGACAAATCAAATTGTCTCGACATTGACAAACATTTTATTTGTTATGAAAAAAGTATTAGATTAAAAATTTTAAGAACCAATAAAACGTACACTTTATTTTGATACAAATTTCATTAGCAGAGTTCCTGGGAGCTTCAACGGTTACCGGTAAATGTTACCGGTGAAGTTTGATTGGTCTATTCAAATTCAGTCGTTGAAAAATTTGAAAACCCTAATAAGACGCCACCGGTAACATTTCCCGGTAAATGAGATGGCTCCCATGAACTCAACCATTATTTCTAGTACATCCTATAAGTCACAGCGAAATGATAGGAATCTACATTTTACGATTTTTCAAATTTATTGAAAAAGTTCTAATTTCTCTGAAGCATATCATTTTATTGTCAGGACTAAAAATGTCGGGGTGCAATTTTACATTAAAATTACTGTTTTCATCACACATTAGTTAGAATTTTACCCCATTTGGCAACTACGCTTTTCTGCCGGCAGAGAGCTCAGGGCTAAACATATACAATTCAGATCATAGAAGCGTTTGCCAAGGGTGGAGTCGACGCCATGCTTCAAATAACGACTGTCATTGGCTGAGACGTCACAGTCAATGAAGCTCAACCAATGACAGTCGTTTATTTGAAGCGTGGAGTCGAATCCACGCTTTGAATGATGACTATCATTGGCTGAGCAGTCACAGTCGACAAACCTCAACCAATGACAATCGTTTATTTGAAGCTTCGACTACACGCTTTAAATGATGACTGTGTCTGAGCCATCACATTCAATGACAGCCGTTTATTTGAAGCGTGGAGTTGACTCTACGTTTTGTAAACGCTTTAAAGCCTGCCTTACTGTATATTATTTTGCATTTAACAACCCAATATATTTCTATTCACTAAATCGTTTCTTCCTTAGGGTCATATGGGTTCATGGATTGATTTCAAACTGTAACTTTAATTAAATTGGAATTATTGTTCATTAATCAATTACAACAATAAGCATAGCTTTTATTGGTGGGGAGACCCTTACGGGTAGTTCCACCTCGCCGTTTGAGCCATGTTATGGAGAACAAGGTGGACCTACAATTTTAGATGTGTTCTAAACAAGGGAGTAAGTGACAATAATGCTTATAACATAAAGTCATCAAGTTTAAAACATGGTTCCCATATGATCGCCCAAGTGTATAGTTGAGGCCGGTTTTTGCGGTTTAGTCTCTCAAGAGTAGAAGAGATTTAATTTCCCTACTTACAGTGCACTAAATTGCGAATGGTGGGTTTGATTGTATGGATTTGGTGAATCTCATAGGGCTGCACATTTTATCAATTCATCCTATAAGGCATTACCTATTTCATGCAAGTTGGAGCCGTACTATGATAGGGCTCTACTCCCCAATCAATAAAAGTACTAGACTCTATTAATGTACATTGTTCCTAAAACTGTAGGTCCAACTCATCAATCACCATCATCCAACTCATTACCCACGCACAGGTATCCGACCTATGTGGGCTTCATCTTCAAAAAAAAAAAAAAAAAAATGTGGTAATCTGGACATTTTTCATGGAGCCGTACTATGATAGGGCTCTACTCCCCAATCAATAAAAGTACTAGACTCTATTAATGTACATTGTTCCTAAAACTGTAGGTACAACTCATCACTCACCATCATCCAACTCATTACCCACGCACAGGTATCCGACCTATGTGGGCTTCATCTTCAAAAAAAAAAAAAAAAAAAATGTGGTAATCTGGACATTTTTCATGAGTTGGAACAGTTTCCGACGAAAATTTTTAAAAAGTTTTGTTCAATAACTTATAAAGTTCTATGCACTATCATGATCATGATGATCATCATCATCATGCTATTACTATTTAACATGTTTACATTAGTAAAATAGCTATTACTATTTTACATTTCTACAGTTCATCTCACTATTTTTACTGTTTTGTTTTTTTTTTGTTTTTTTTGTAGATTACATCTTGGAGACTCCAGTTAAGGAGTATAAGACAAGTCAGATCAACAATATTATACACTAGATAACATAATTACTTCAATTAGTTGAGGTGAGGCTTAATTTTGATGTGAAAGGAACTCTTGTACACTATAAAAAGCTTTATCAACTAAATATTTCTTCAATTGTTTTTTAAATATTTCTATATTTTCAAGACTCTTCAAAAACTGCGGTAGCTTGTTGTAGAATTTCCTACCAATATAACTAGGTTTTTGTTTGAATAAGCTACTATTGTGACTCACCAAGTGATAATCTCCTCGGCTTCTTGTATTATAATCATGTACATCAAGATTTTGGTTAATATCATTCGTTTTTACATATAAAGTAGCTTCATACACATATAAGCAGGGTACAGTTAGGAGACCAAGTCTCTTGAACAACGGCCTACATGAATCTAATCTATTTACTCTTTCTATACACCTAACCGCTTTTTTTTGGATCTTAAACACCCTATCAAGATTTTGTTTTGATGAATTACCCCATACTAAGATAGCATACCTAATATGTGACAGTAAGAGCCCATGGTAAGCTGTAAAAAGTAACTTTTTGTCATTCAATCTAGCGAGCTGTCGCAGGACAAATACCCCAGATGAAATTTTACTACATATTTTCTCAATGTATGGAGTCCAGGTCAATCGTCTATCCAACAAAACTCCTAGAAATGCAATTTTTTCTTCCTGGTCCAATTGATTATCGTTTACAAACACGTTTATAGCCCTATCTTCATTTAAATTATGTTTGTTTTTGAATTGAAGGTATTGGCATTTTTTACTATTTATAGTTAATTTCAACTGATTTAAAAATTGGACAATGGACTGCACACCTATATGGGCACTTATTTCTAAATTATCTAGAATGGAATTGCTGAAAATTAGTGATGTATCATCAGCAAATAAGAGGGCTCTACCACTAATTAATTCTTTAGGTAAACGGTTGACATATAACAAAAAAAGCAATGGACCTAGTATTGACCCCTGAGGCACTCCAGCTTTCACCTCTAATTTATTAGATTTATTCTTTACTACACTATTACCAACTACTGTAGTTAGTTCTACACATTGTTTTCTCCCAATAAGATATGATTCAAACCATTTCAGTTCAACCCCATTTACACCTACATTTTGCAGTATTTCCAATAAAGTTCTATGATTAACACAATCAAATGCCTTTGACAGATCTTTGTTACATTACTGATAGGTTAGAAAGGCAGTATTGGGGTTACACCTGTTGCTTTATGAATTTATTTGTTAAAACTCTTGGAATAGATACTTGGGAGAAGGCAAATGTTTATTTTAAAATAAGCTCTGTATTCTTATAATGTTGGATATAAGTTATTTTTAAGGTTGTTTATAAGTGTTATTGTTTTGATTTTCATCCGGCGCACAAGCTTGGCTTTGCTGATGGAAATCTTAAGTATATATTTTTTCTTATATGTACTGTAAAAACACATAGTTTAATATAGTGTATCTGATTGTTATGTACTATTACATTTGTTTTTTTGGTGTTTTTTAAATAAATAAAAAATATAAAAAAATAAAATAAGTCGTAGATTAATCAATGAATTGTAAAGTTTTATACCTGGAGAAGCATGTTGGCAAAGTTGGAGTTAGTGAACTTGAAGTGACGCTTGTCGTAGAACTTGAGTAGAGCGGGACTATAGGGATGATTGTCCTTGAGATGGATATAGTGCACCTCGGGTTCATTGGTCGTGTGGCCGCACTCTTCGCACACATACATCTGCAAAAAATCAGGCGAAATAAATCACAATTACACTAAAAAAAATACTGTAAATACAAAAATAAAATGTGAAATAGTTCAAGAAACAAGCATTTACATTGGTCAAGTTACTTGAACTATTTCAAGTAACTTGAAATAGTAACTATTTTATTCAATATAATTCAATATAACTATTCAATATACTTGAATCAAGTATATTCTTTCCAGGGTTTCCAGGTGTAAACCCTGGAAAAAGAGTCAAGTTACTTGATTCAAGTAAAAAGAAAGATTTTTGCAAGCTTGAATTCAAGTGGAGCACTTGAATGTTAGCTATTTGTAGGTTAGCAGGAGCTCTCTACAGTCTACACAGCTGTTTAGTACGGACTTGACTGTGGGTTTACACTGGTCAAGTGACCTTCCTACTTAATTTAAGTGCATTCAACTTGACTGAAAAATTACACATGTTCGATTTTTACTTGCCACTTGAAACTAGGGGTCAATTACTACTTGAACAAGCAATTAAATACTTGAACAAGCGTTTACACGGGGAAAGTTAATTCAAGTTTGCTTGATCAAGTAAACTTGAGTCAAGTAATTTGACCAATGTAAATGCCGCACAAGTCGCGCACATGCAAATTAAAGTTTCTGTAAATAGTAGTTTTCCTGAATTAAGTATGATGGCTTTTACAAGATAGCAACCCATGTAATACCGACAACAAATCTAGACACCATTGAAATGGATGCTGGCTACATCAAGTCTGCAGTATTGTTGAGTTTACTGCTTTGTTAACAAGTTGTTATGTCAAGAGTAGAAAATCAAGCATGAAATTCACGCATTCAGTATTGAACGAGGCAGCCATTTTTAGAATTTCTTGTGTATATTGAACTGATAATAATTAATGTTTGTGAATATATTTGATTCACTTTTTGTACCATTCGATTACCTTTTGTAGTGCGCGACTTAATGATCACTGTATATATGCTTCAAATCACAGCAGTAATGATGAAATTTGGTCAGCTCATGTTCAGTAATTTATTACAATCCCATTCTGACAGAACTATAAATTATCATTACATTTAATGAAATTACATTTAAACATTACATTTCAATGAAATTGAAATAAATTTCTGAACTTGATTTTCACCCAATTTCATCATTACTACTGTGACTGAAAGAATATACTTGTACTTGTAATTGATGCTCATCGTGTATTCTAACTTTAAATGTAATGATGATAATTTATTGTTCAGAAAAACTGAATAAATATTCAGAAAAACTATAAATTATCATCATTACATTTAAAGTTAGAATACACGATGAGCATCAATTACAAGTACAAGTATATTCTTTCAGTCACAGTAGTAATGATGAAATTGGGTGAAAATCAAGTTCAGAAATTTATTTCAATTTCATTGAAATGTAATGTTTAAATGTAATTTCATTAAATGTAATGATAATTTATAGTTCTGTCAGAATGGGATTGTAATAAATTACTGAACATGAGCTGACCAAATTTCATCATTACTGCTGTGATTTGAAGCATATATACAGTGATCATTAAGTCGCGCACTACAAAAGGTAATCGAATTATTGGTTATTTATTTATTTATATTTATATTTACAGAAATTTATTTATATTTCATTCTGACAGGACTTAGTATTATTTTGATTCAACATTCAGTGGCGAGGCGTGGAATCCTTCACCGGTCATCGCAGGGGGGGTTCTCTCACCAACGCCAAAAGGGGTCCAAAGGCCCTCCCCAGGAAAATGTTTAAAAATTCGAGGCAAATTGGTGACTTTTGAAGCTTTTGAGCATCTGAAATCTCTCCTCTGAATAGGCCTAACAAAAGCCAAAGACCCAATTCAAAAGGCAGAGAACTAAAAAGTATTTTATCCAATTGCACCTCTTGCGTAATATATATCTTCCCCACTACCATAGACCGACGATGGATAATATAGGAAAAAACGCAAAAACAGCCGAAATAATAGGCTCTGATATGATGCACTCACTCGATCTAATTTATTAAAATAAATTTAACCATCTAATGAATAATAAATAGTATAATAATAGATCACACTCTAAAAATATAAAAAAGATTAACTAAATTGCAAAACAATAATAAGCCTATTGTAGAAGTTGAATAATTTAGCATACGCGAAATTCCGGTTGTTTCCACAACGCTGTAACTGAAGCTCAGAAGCTGTGTGTGGACTGGGGAGGAGGAAGCATGAGTAGGCAGCTACCGAAAACCCACGAGAGTGGCCGAGAACGCACGAAGCCTTATTCATCGCAGCCGGTTGCGATGTATCACAAGCATTACTTGAATGGTTTAAAAACTGGAGACAGGGGGAATCGAGCCAGGCGCGGGAGTGGAGTGGTGTGATTCGCAAACCTTTTGCGCTTCATTATACATTTCGAGCGTCTACTCGTCATATTCTTATTGGTTTTTGATACAATTTTCACAGTTTTTGAACATATTTCTGAGCTTTGAAGCCTACAAATGCCCATTATTTAAGAGTTGAGATTATTTCAATATTATTAGTCCAATTTCTCTACTCATCGCCGGATCAAACGATGACCGGACGCCTCGCCACTGTCAACATTACATTTAAAACGTACAATACAGAATGAGTATCAATTACAAGTAAATGCTTCTAATAATGATAAAATTGGGTAAAATGCAGTTCAGAAATTCATTACAAAACGTGTTTTTAATAAACTTGGTCTACAAGTCATGAGCTGACTGCCTTTTTTCGCACCTAACCTGACAAATTTCGTTGGTGGACATGAGTATTTCTTCTTTAAACGTTTTTTTTTTAATGCCACATTCGACCAATAACTTATTGTAATAAGAATCCATTTATCTTGTAATTGCCCAACAACCAACTACGGTATTTTGTTATTTCTTACTAGTAAATTAGTATGGCTTTTCGTGGTGGGGAGACCCTTACGGTTCCACCTCGCCGTTTTTTTAACGACTGCTTTTTTTATATGCAACCGGGACCGACGGCTTAACGTGTCCTCCGAAACACGGGATTTCTTACCAACAAACAAGAATAGACAATTAGCAAAGGTCAGACAATGAATGGGTGGTGTAAATAAAGTTGAGTGAGTTCAAGACTCTGTTATGTGACTGGAGTCGACTGTTAATCGGTTGAGTCAATGGGAGTCCAATCACAAGGCGTGAGAAACAGTGTGATTGACTCAATTTTTATTAACATCAAATAAGAATCCCAAGCGCCGATTCAAATGTGAATAAAGTGGATTCTATAGATTTTTTAATATATTAACTCATATTTTTGACTCGGTGCTTGGGATTCTTATAAATTTGTGAATAAAAATTTAGTCAATCACAGCTGTTTGACCAGGGTGGCCACCCATTTTAAAATTAAAAATTCATGAGTAATTCCCGGTTTTACAGAGTAAAATTTCAAATTTTCTAGGTATTTGAGGAACAACAACAATATATTATATACATTCATAAAGAATTTATTATGGAAATCTTCAGTTTGATCTTCCATGACGAATTGCGTATTTAAATGTTCAAATATATTGATAATTTTTGACACTGCAGTCTATTTTTGTGAGGAATTAATACGTTTTTTTAACTACTCATGTATGTGGAGCGCTTTCGGACAGGGTCCATCTTCAACACTCAGTGAGTAGTTGAAAAACGAAAAATTCCTCACAAAAATAGACTGCAGTGTCAAAGTTATCAATATATTTGAAAATGTATTCATTCAATTTCCCTTGATTCAATAGAATTTGAATGTAACCTTGAAGAAAATTCTACTAATGTAAATCCGCCTTAACGATAAAAAATATACTCGCGACAACACTAGTTATGGCAAAACAGGAAAAAAACATCGATGTTTCATAAGCATCGATGTTTGGAAACCGATGTTTTTAGATAGTTCCAAAAACATTGCCAATTATTATTGCTAGCCATCGTTTTTTTTTTTTTTGAGTATTTTGAGTTTATTGTTACGGTACACTTTACTAAATTAATTGGCATTTATGAAAAATTCATGAGTAATTGGAAAAATTCATGAGGAATTCACGGAATTTTTCCCGGTTATGTAAAATCATGAGGAATTCCAGGTTCTCCCGGTTTTCCCGGTAGGTGGCCACCCTGTGTTTCTCACGCCTTGTGATTGGACTCCCATTGACTCAACAGGTCAACTGTAAAGTCCACTCACTTTATTCACACCACTAGTTGTAACAATTTCAGAGTATTGTGAGTTATAAAGTAAATTTCGACTAACACCCGATAATCATTCAAGTAAAAAAATCATTCAAGATAAAAATTCAAGTTTTTAAATTTAAGAAAAAAATTAAAAACCGAAGCGTATTTGATAAAATTTGATAATAAATAATAGCAATTTAAAAAAATACCTTTGTTCTTCGTTCCTTGTAGGCATACTGATGCTGCACACCATGCACTTTCAAACAATGCGACTCCAAAGAACACCTCTGAGTAAATGACTTCTCACAAAGATTACACTTGTAAGGCCTCACTCCTAGAACAAAATATCATCAATTATTGAATAAATTATTAATTACTAACTATGTATTATAAATTGATCAAGTATCCAGATTGAGAAAAATATTTTTTTAAATCATCAGTTCTACACAATTAACAGACTATTTATTGTGTTTTAAAGATTAAGTCATCTGTTTTAAGCATTATTTACCCAAGATCCACCAGGGCCTTATTAATATCGCGCGGTTGCCCGTCCGTCCGTCTGTGCCCTAGAGCTTGAATCCTTCTATTGTGAATTTTTATTTCTATGTTTTTATTCTGATCAACAAATTTATTTCAATAAGAAAGTCAATTTTATTGATATTTTCCATTGTACAAAAACATTAACAGAAGGTGAGTACTGTAGTATTCATATAACTTGGCAGCGTGTAGCAGATGGGACATGCTACATCTGAACCCAGCATACTGCTGCCAAGTTATATGAAAACTACAGTAATTATTTATTATATATATACAAGAATAGAGTTGACAGGGCCTTATTGAAATCACACCGTTGTTCCTCCATCCGTCCGTCCGTGCGTGCGTGCTCTAGCGCTTGAAAGAAGATTATAGATTGTTGAAACTTGGTATATAGCTTCCTCATAGTCCAAGTGAGATCGCTATCAATTTTGGAGTTTGGGGGTCGAATATAAAAATAATTATTATATAAACGGATTTCCACCATAGTCTCTAGGTTAGTTTTGGCTAGTGAAAATATTGGAAATAAAAATATTGGACAGCTGGTTCAATTCCAATACGAAAAAAATTAAAAATATTACGTAGGTTGCTGTTTAGCCCAATAATTATTATTCACTTTATTTTTACAGTGCAAGCGTTGACGTTTTCATTTTTGATTGTGTTGAAATTTTTTCTTTAATTATTATATATCATCGATTTTGAAAAAAAAACAGAGATTATTTTGAAGCATGATAAATATTATGAGCACTGTTGAAAAATACTCTTTTTAAAGAACTAGTAATGCGAATTTTTTGAATAGGGAAGTATACGATGCTTATAGAAATCAAAGAAGTTGATTAAATTTCTTGTATTGTGACTGAAAATTTAGTTGTTTAAATTCAAAATTTATTTGTTTTCAGCATAATAATATTATCTATTCCTTTATAATAATAATTAAGATAATAATAATTCCATTCCATATACTACAGATTATGTATTCACGCACTTTTCCTTCATGAAAATTATTTATACATTTCTAGATTATAAATTATTTATTATTATAATAACAATCTAATGAAGATTTCATTATAAATAAAAATACAATGAAAAAGATAACAAATACAGTACATTATTGAGTACAAATCATAATATTGAAACAACACTCACATAGACCTGCTCGTGTTTGTGATTTCGTTATAATTTAATTTCTTGTATAAGTGTGACACTATTCAATGTACTTGTACATTTTTTGTGAATAAAGATAACTCAATCAATCAATAATAATAAATATTATTTTATGTAAATTATTCGGGTCCTTAGATACTCTGTTTATTTCCAGTCATAAGTTGTAAGGTTTGTTTTTTGTTTTTAAGGAATAAAAAATTTGTTTCAAAACAATATTTTCAATAGGAGTAAAGCGTTGCTAACCTGTGTGTGTGCGTGTGTGCCTCTTGAGGTCGAACGTGTCGTTGAATCCCTTGCCGCAGAACGTGCACAAGTAGCGTTTGACATCGCTGTGACACTTCATGTGCCTGTTGAGGAGTCGCTGAAGGCTGAACGTCTTGCTGCAGAGGTGACACTGGAAGCGACCCGAGCCACCGCCGCCCGATTCACAGCGCAGCGGCTTCACATCAGCCGCCTCCATCTTTTCGCTGGGCGCGGAGGCGGCGCCTGGAGGCAGCATCGGCGAGCCGGAGGCGGCAACCGGCTCGTGATTGGCCAACGGGTTCTTGATGCCGTGACCGCCGTTCACAAATTCCAGCGCAACGTCGCCGGGTAATCCCAGCTAACAGAATAAAAGCAAAAATTGAATGATTGAATGAATGAATTGAGCACAAAAACTTTAAAAATAAATAGAAAAGATACTGAAAAATGAAAGTACTGTGCGAGACTAAGCTCCGTGTCCCTGACGGCTGAAGAGGAGAGACGAAGAATACTATACTGGGCAGCGTGGACGCACGCACAGAGACGCACAATTGCATTGCTTTTGCGATGACGTAATGACGTAGTGCATTCCTCCGAGGGACACGGAGCTCAGTCTCGCACTGTACTACAACACTTCTAACAATCAGCTAATATATGCATATGCTTTATTGGTCATTACAACATAAGAATTTTAACTTTTTGTTGTAAATTTAACGACATGCAGTCAGTTTTGACAGCTAATAAAAAAACTGACTGCAAGTCGTTAAATTTACAACAAAAAGTTAATATTAACAAAGCAGATCGTTATGGAACAAGAAATCCAAGAATATAAGTATTTTGTTGTTTTTTTAATCCAAAGATTGAAGTGACCAATTCGTCTGGTAGACATAATGTGTCCGATCAGCAAAGGTGAGCTTCAAAAGTAATAACAATGCTAATAATATACAAATAATGAAAATAAATAGAAAGAATAGATTTAAACTCATTTTCCTACAGTTAACTCACAAAGGGGCTATTTATACACTCATTATAATACGCAAAACAGCTGATTCCAGCACTATTTTACTTTTCCACACTCATTTTATTTTACTTTGTCACACTCCAGGTGTGGCAACTGTAGGAAATATTTTTTTTTTCAATCATTTCTATGAGACTTGTACGTAGGTAATGAAGTGAATGACAGATAATTCACTTCAAAACCCAAGTGGATATAATACTAGCAACCAGCTAGTAGGCCTAGGCCCTTTTAGAATGTTGCACTATAGATATACACACAGATCCGCTACCATGCGCTATACAAAAAAACAGCATTAAAAGCAATTGGGAGATAACTTATCAACTAATAACTAACTAATTAACTTAACAACTTCAACTAATATTGTCTCACCCAATATCCATTAGATCTGTCAGCATTAAAAGAACAAACAAATTCTGTTAATAATTATATTTTTTCCAGTGTTTTTCAGTGAATCTAAAATTTTCATGTGAATTGACCTCAGTTTTGGACAATGTAAAATGTTCAAAGTTTGTGATTTGCGAGTTTTAGACTTGAATCTGTGGCATCTTTGCATTTATTGTAATTTTGTCACAATAAATAAAAAATAATTAAAATTTTTATGTGATGTGAGTACACTGAATAGAAAGAAGTAAACTAGGTTTCAGATCAAATCGTTTAGTGAAAACCTAGTAGGCCTAACTGCAAATTTGAGTTCAAACTTTTCCTATAAGATAACTAAAAATAACTAATCTAATATCACAACTGACACTTTATTTCAATTTAATATATTGTCTTTACTCACTTATATTGGAGAGCTAGAGGGATGTATTTCACTTCTGAAAAGAAGCTTCGTCAGCCTTCTTTGCAGAAGTGAAATGCATCCCTCTAGATCTCCAATATAAGTGAGTAAAGACAATATATTAAATTGAAATAGTGTCAGTTGTGATATTAGATTGTTCATTAAGTATCTCGTTATGGAAAACATCACAGATAAAAATAACCAATGATCAAACTGAAATTACTAAATCGGAACCTACGACATCAATAATTTTCAATTAAATTTTTAATATTTTTTTCAATTTTTAATGATTTTTCTTATATCGGAAATATACGTCTTATAGGTATTTCTAATAAAAAAATATCCCAGCTTTAAGATTAACACTTTGAGTCCATTAAAATTTAAGTGCTACATTACTTTTGAGAATCACTGATCAGTGATATGAGTTTTATGACAGCAAGTCAAACTACCATAAAACGAAGTCCTCCACATTAAGTATTTCTATGGTGTCCCTTAACATTGCAGTCTGGACTAGACGACTTCTCATTAACGAATAACTCTCTAGAACGAATATTTTTCCTGGATAATCGATTTTGATATAAATTATAGTTTTAGATACAATACGTTCAGAAATAATTCAGGGTTGTGTGTGAAAATTCAGCAACTTTTCAAGAAAGAGGAGAAATAATTGAAATAAAATTCCAAACTGGAGAACACAACAATTGAAGTAACTTAAATGTCTCACCCTTTGCTGCAGCACTCCAACCCTGACTTGAAGTGATGGAATGGAGGCAATATCACCGCCGGGAGGGGGGGAGAGAGATCCAGTTCCGTCCAGACTGCAAGAGGCGGGGGAGGGGAGGGACATGCTGGTGCTGGAGTCCAGCTCCAGCGATGACAAACCTGGAGATAGAAGAGATCCTCCCTGCAGCAAAAGAGAGCAATGATTAGATCAGGCATTCAGCTTTAAATAAATCAGCTTTCAATGAATGATGCCTTTCATGTTGAATAATTTAATAATATGAAATATTGTATAATAAATTAGCTGACAGAAGTTGGCTGGTTACAAACTGTAATGATACAAAATTATCATGATCTAATCTCAGCTGTCCTTGACTCAAATTCAAATTTACCGCCTCTTGGGTACAAAAAAGCTATAAACAGATGTGTCAATATTGAAAGATCCATTTCTTATATATTAAAACTAGCCGGCAGACTCGCTTCGCTCGCCTTAACAGTCTAACAGAACCCCGAGGGGTCCAACTAATTTCCATTGTGATATGATAAATTTACAGAAATAGGTGATTTTGGGGAGAATTTTGATACCATTACTTAGTATGCATCTAGGGTCTTCTAGGCTTTTATTTGAGCGTTGGTTGAAATTCACAAATACTCGGAGAACGATGTTAGCAGTCGGATGTGCAACTGAAAACTGATCTGATCGTGAAAGTGAGTGATCGTTTGAGGTAGTAGGCTACGCAATTGAAGTGGGAAGGGGTCACACTTACCTAACACACTTGCCTAACAGGCAGATCGGCTACTTTTTTACTTTTCATAAACGTTAGCTTTTACCTATTGAAATTATTTTGGTAGCTCGGGATAAGTTTGCTTTGTTTGAAACAAATTATTATTCATTAATAGACCTAACCTACTGAACTTGCCAGCCAAACAGCTTAAAGGAACAGCTGATAGAAGTCAACCGTTTTTATCATATGGCAGACCCCTTAGCAGCGTTATTTACACTGTCTTTGAACAGCAAAAGACTTTGCACTTTGCATGTAGGCTACCATACAGTCGGAGCCTTGCAATATGTGGGAAACATATGACTGGATATGATGAAATGTAATTATGCCAGGTTGATTACATCTGTTAAGTACACGTCTAGGGCCTCAACCAAACTTTTCAAAAATCGTCGATTTTGGGCCCATTTTGAGGCTAATTTTGAAACTTTTTTCCAAGGTACATCTAAGGCCGATACTTAACATGAATACCAAATTTTATCTGATTTGACCTTATGGTTCTCTAGAAATTGTTGTCACCTAAATTTTCAAAAATCTTCAATTTTGGGCCCATTTTGGTGTAAATTTTAAAACCCTTTCTTAGCACGCGTCTAGTCCCCCTACTGAATACGTGTACCAAATTTTATCGTTTTTGGTCGAGTGGTTCCTGAGAAACTGTGATGAATGAGTGAGTGAGTCAGTCAGTGGTATTTCGATTATATAGATAGTTGGTACCTTTTGTTATTGTATTTATATTTTGTAAAAGAGATCAAATAAAAAAGAAAATTGTAAATAAAATTATTGAAATGTATTGAATAATAAAGTCAATCATGAAGAGCAGTAAGAATATAATTTTAGATCCAGACTTTTCTCTTGGTCATGGATTACTGTGTTGAAAACGTATGATTAATTGAGAGTTTCATGTTATTTTCAGCCATACTATTTTGAATATCGTTCTTTCTTACTGGAGCTAAAAAAAGATCATGTTTGTGATAAGTGCTCTCAAGGTTTTTTCCAAATTACTAAAATATATAAAAAGTTTATTATTTTCTTTTCTATCTATCTTCATCAAAGTGTAAAAGATAAGTATTTAGACCTAAGATGTGACCTGCAGTTCTTTTCATGTGATTTTTCCATTTCAGAACTGATAACTTTCAAAATTACTTTCATCTTTCCAACTTTTCTTTCAACAATGTATCAATAGATTTGGGTGACGGACGGGATGTCACATAGATAAATTGTTTCTGTTTTTGGAATTTAATCTCGTTATTCATAGTTTTAGTTCCCAACAAATTCGATAATTTCAGATACCCCGAAACCGATAGCCTGTCCTTAGGGACGGTGAAGTTCACTCCCCAAGCCATACGTTTCAATTTTCAATTCAATTCAATTTTATTCCTCAACATTATGCACAAGAAAATACAGAAAAAAAGAAGTGTAACTAAACTTAATAAATAAAAAATACAACTAACTCCTGTTATTAACTAACTAGAATAGATAAAACTAGTAGAAACAAAAGGAAACTTACTACAATAAGTAGAGAAAAAGTTGACAAAACTGGAATATGAGGAAGGTCCCCGCATGGGTCAAGCCTGTGCGCGGGGGCCGAGTTCTGTAGACTACTGTGTAAGTTGAAGGAGGGAAACGACAGTAAAAGAAATATGTATAGAAATGTTGAACAATCAAGAATTGAAGGAAACAAGAGGAAAACAAGGGAGGGAAATAATTCGGAACTGAACAAGCCTGAGACATGCTGATACTATGTGTGATACATGGGTCTTAGGAAACTATTGGCAGCCTCTCTACCAGCTTCCAGGAGCCAAAATACTAATTTTCTTTTATAAGTGTAAATGCTGTATAAACCAGTGCGCATTTTTCCCAGGTGGAATTTTTAGATACAATATGTGGATTAAGTGGTACGGAAATGAATGGAGTCGGCGTAGCCGAGTTGGCTTATCGCTGGTCTGATAAGCCAAAGGTCCTGGGTTCGATCCCAGTTGAGTACAAGATATTTTTCTCGAGCCACTCCCGTGTTTCGGAGGACACGTTAAGCCGTCGGTCCCGGTTGCATATAAAAAAAAGCAGTCGTTAAAAAAGCGGCGAGGTGGAACTACCCGTAAGGGTCTCCCCACCACGAAAAGCCATACGAATTTACTTACTAAGTGGTACGGATTAGAGGCAGTTGATGATCTATTGATGCGAGGAGTGGTGATGCCAATATTGATTCTATGTCGAGTCAGATAATTGTGATTATTAATCGCTAACATGCTAAAATTTCTTTTGTAGCCATACAAAAGTAGGGTTTTTATAAATAACTGCCTAATATTAAGAGCTTTAAAAAGGTTGAACAAGCTTGCAGTTCGCAAGCGGATAGGAACACAGAGAGCTGCCTTGATAATAGCCTTCTGTGTGATTAGATATCCTTAATGAATAATAAAACAAGTTGTCACAACCACATTTATTAAAAATAGTGAGATACTAGTTTCGGATGTTACTCCATTATCAATCTCAAACAAACTCAGTTGGTTACTCCATTATCAACCTCAAACAAAGTAACATCCGAAACTAGTATCTCTATATTTTTAATAAATGTGATTGTGACAACTTCTTCTTATTATTCATAATGAATCAAAATTTCAAAACGTCACTATTACCTTGACATCATTCTGCTGATGTTGGGACTGGGACTGATGATGTTGCTGCTGCTGTTGATGGTGCTGCTGATGCTGTTGTTGCAGCTGCACCTGAATCTGCAGCTGCTGCATCTGCTGCGATGGCTCGTCGGATGCACCAAGATGCAGCGCCATCTCGGCTCGCTCTTTGGCTAGCTCGTTATAGCCGGGCGGAAGACCTCGGGCGGCTACGCTATAGGCGGACAGGCCACGTGATGACGTCATGGCTCCGCTGCTGCTGGTGGTGCTGCTAGTTGTACTGTTTGGGGTGCTGGAGGGCGTGTTGCCCGAGGTGCTGCTGGGGGGCTCCGGGAAGCAGACTCGATGTTCGGGAAACGGATTCACTGACGGCTCAATCGGTGGTGGAATTGTTTCACCCGGTTGCTGGAACATCATGAAAAAATTACATTAATACATATAATATTTTTTTTTATACAACAATATTTTTTCAGCGAGTATTATATACATTACAAACATCATCATCATTACATATCACAATATATCTACAAATAGTATATAAAACTGCCTAAGTGAGAGCCCCATAGGTAGGGGGACCCCTGTTCGGGGTCCTTCCAAATATGCAGAAGACATTAATATGCTTTGGATACAACAGGCAATGTTATGGTGACAGTATGGTAATAATAATAATAATATAGTGTGACCTAGCTGGCTCTTATGGTCTTATTATATTCATATAGATCTACTCATAAAAACCTAAAACCTTTTATTGAGAATAACAAACTTTAAACCAAGACTCTTTCCAACTGAGCAATTCTTTCAGGAATATAAAGTTCTAAGCGTGCGATAACTTTACATATTCTAATTTTCATCAAAATATATCTTATACAGTTTTTAACCAGAAATGTAGATCATTCTTACAACACAAAAGCTAGAAATAGGGAGCTGTATATTGAGAGAAGAAATACAACAATTGGTCAGAAATCTGTATTGTATACAAAGTGCAAAATTTTTAAAATACCGCCAACTAACATATTAAGAGAAATGAACATCTTGAATTTCAAAAAAAGTAAAAAATGTACCGTATCTTATTTAACATTGGCATTACAAGAAGTAAGGAATTATTATGTATTTATAATATTTTATTTTTATTTCCGTTTTAGAGAGAGGGGGGGGGGGTATGAAGCCCAAAATACAACCTTTGGTCAGAAATCTATCTTGTATACAAGCTGCAAAATTTTTAAAATACTGCCAACTAACATATTAAGAGAAATGAACATCTTGAATTTCAAAAAAGTATAAAATGCCTCTTATTTAACATTGGCATTACAAGAAGTGAGGAATTATTATGTATTTATAATAATATTTTATTTTTATTATTACTATTTCATCAAAAAGTACAAAATGTCTCTGGCTTTAACATTGGCTCGCCAATGTTTTAACATTTTCAACATTGGCTATAGAAGAAATAAGAAATTATTTTGTATTTATAATATTTTATTTTTTCATTTTTAGGGGGGGGGGGGATGAAGCCCACAAAGGTATGAGACCTGTGCGTGGGTAATGAATTAGATGATGGCGATTGATGATCTGGACCTACAGTTTTAGGTGTGTTCCGAAGCACCGGGAAGTGATTTTACAGCAGAGAACAGTGTCATTTTTGCTGGCCAATCTAATCGGTCACCCTTACAAAGAGTGCCCAGGAAAACGCAGCTTATCTCTATCTGATTGAACAGATACCTGCTACGGCTCACGGATATCACTTCCCTAATTAATTGTTGTCTAACTTGACCTACAGTTTTAGGTGGGTTCCGAACCACTGGGAAGTGAGTTTACAAGTCTTTTTGCAGGCCAATCTAATAGGTCACCCTTACAAAGAGGGTCCAGGAGTTTGCAGCTTCTCCTATCGTAGAGATAAGCTCTGTTCAATCAGATAGAAATCTTATAAGTTAGTTTGAAGTGACTGACAATTGAACAAACTGACAAATATACATAAACAGAATTTTTATTAATTTCGAAATCCTTTTAGTGCTACTAGTTTATACTGAAGACTTCCACAATGGCGGATATTGACAACAGTATTGAATAGCTGATGGAAATCGATGAATGCTACTGTACAAAAATATCAGTCACCACCGGGAATCGAACCACGGACCTCCCAATTGCCGGTCGGGCGCCTTAACCACTAGACTATGGAGACCTTTCTGCACAGCAGCATTCATTTTTAACTTGGCCATATCGGCTCGTATCTCACAAGTTAGTTTGAAGTGACTGAAATTTTTGTACAGTGGCATTCATCGAATTCCATCAGCTATTCAATACTGGTTGTCAATATCCGCCATTGCGGAAGTCTTCAGTATAAACTAGTAGCACTTAAAGGATTTCGAAATTACTAAAAATTCTGTTTATAGAAATCTCTTTTTCTAAAACGTTCATTGAGCAAACGAGTTGAATAATAATAAAAAAACAAAAAAAAAAAACAGGAAAACGATCTACTTACCTCTCTGAGGAACAGATCGTCAGACAAGCTCTCGAGCAGAGCATTATGATCAGCAGGCCCCGAAAACGTGAGCGTAGCCGTGAATTGCAGAGGATCGACGACAGCACCCGTCACAGCATCCACCATCACATCATCGTAGGGCAGAAATCCGCCATTGTCCTTCACATAGTTATTCAGCTCTTCCTCTTCCTCCTCTTTCATCATGATTCCGTAGGTGGCACACACATTCTGCAGCAGTGAATACTGTTTGGGGGGACCGCCTCCCCCTTCACCCCCCGCGGGGTTCCCCCCTGGAGGGTAGCTGTGGAGATCCTGGCCAGTATCACAGTCCATGGGCAGAGGTGCCGACAGCAGGGACTGGTACTGGCCAGGGTATTGAGGGGGGTATCCGGGGAGACCGCCTCCACCTTTGAGGCTCTCGTAGAAGGGGGGCAAAGACCCCGTGGGGGGGCTGCTCGGTCCGTAGTTTGATTTTCCATTTCCCCCTGGGTTCAACCCACCCCCTCCTCCACCCCCCGCACTACCACCCATAGCGCCGCTAGAACCACCAGAGCTCAAACCTGGAACACAATTTGCAATCATTTAATTTTCTTATCGTAAATTAATCCTAATATCATAAGGTACGCAACATCGCATTGCTCCTATTACATAACTTCTTCGTATACGACAGTTAAAATGACAAGTGTCTTTATTTATCCAATAAAATTCGTACAGACGACTGTTAAAGAACTCTACTTATAGTCTAAGTTTTATGGCTTTTATCTCAAGTTATCCAAAAAAGAAAATTTTCCCATGAAATCAATAGCGAATAATTGTTTACATAATAATGTAATAAAATAATATCTATTCATTTTTATTACAATAATTACAGTAACAATAAAAACTTTAAAAACACTTATGTGGAAATTATGACCCACGTTATGGCGTGACGGCCGTTTCACTCTGTCGTCAAGAGCATCGTCATGGGTAATGAGTTGGATGATGGTGATTGATGAGCTGGACCTACAGTTTTAGGTGGGTTCCAAACCAACGGAAGAGTGAATTTATAACAGCTTCAGTGGTTTGTTATTACTTTGTTCAGCTACGGCTCGCGGCTATCACTTCCCTAACCTTATCACTGTTTCTTACTTCAAACTGGACTTGTACTGCATATATGACAGGACTTAACATGGACATGTAATAAACATGTACTTCAAACTTGACATGTAACATGAATTGTGGATGTATGATGTGGAAGATCCATCTTGTCTCCACTAATATATAATAAAAACTTGAAAAACACTTGAGACCCTCAAACTCATACCTTGAATCAGTGTACTGTGGATCGTCTGACGATGCTCTAAACATCAGAGTGAAACGGCTGCCATGCCATAACGTGAGTCACAATATTAAGTGTTTTTCAAGTTTTTATTATGAATTTTGGAGAATATATACTGAGGGATTACATGACAGGGTATATATGACAGGACTTGATAAACTGGACATGTATTTCAAACTTGACATGTGACATGAATTTTGGATGTATGACGTTGAAGATCCATATTGTTTTCCATTTAAAAGTAGAGTTTTTTCATGTTTTTATCATGAATTTTGGAGGATATACTAGGGGATTATATAAATATATATATTTCTTGAGGATGAAGCCCTTATAGGTCTGAGATCTGTGCGTGGGTAATGAGTTGGATGATGGTGATTGATGAGCTGGACCTACAGTTTTAGGTGGGTTCCGAACCACCGGGAAGTGATTTTACAGCAGTGAACAGTGTCTTTTTTACTGGCCAATCTAATCGGTCACCCTTACAAACAGGACCTACGAGAACGTAGATTATCTCTGTGATGAAACTCGACATGTAACATGAATTTTGGAGGATATACTAAGGGACTATGTCAAAATTAAGTGACCTGCCTATTAATTAGGGAAGTGATAACCGTGAGCCGTAGCAGGTATCTGTCCAATCAGATAGAGATCAGCTGCGTTCTCCTGGGCACTCTTTGTAAGGGTGAATGATTAGATGGCCAGCAAAAAAGACACTGTTGTAAAATCACTTACCGGTGGGTCAGAACCCACCTAAAACTGTCGGTCCAGCTAATCAATCACCATCATCCAACTCATTACCCATTACAGGCTTCAGTCCTATATGGGCTTCGTCCTCCAAAAAGTGTTGAATATGTTAAATTATTTTGTAGTTGTTTTGGTAAATAAATTATTATTATTATTATCAAGCCGGTAAATGTATGTTTTATTCTAATTGTACTATTCTATTATACTGATTGAACCTTTTGTATTAGGCCTATATTATTCTATATTATCTCAGAACTATGTGGGCTTCATCCTCCAAAAAAATCTAAAATTTTACATCATTTAAATTGAATATAATGGGAGAGAACCCACCTCCACCTCCCCCACTACTGTAGGAATGTCCAGAAGACGAATTCCTGGAGCCTCCAGACGATCCGTTGCTCTGGTGTCCCTGAGAGCCGTTGCCGCTTCCAGTGCGACTATGTCCAGCGGCAGCCATTAGTATTTGTCCAGCGCCGGACAACTTCCTTCCAGCCAACAGGATCTGGTGTCCTCTCCTGATGGCGAACGCTATCCTGTTCCTTTTCATCTCCTCCTCTTTGCTGACGCCCTCCTTCTTTGGAACATGGTAGTCGATGGGTGCCTCTTGTTCAGGCTCCTATGAAGAAATAAGAAGCAACCATTGAGATTTGCAAATTTATTAAGCAAGTAACACAAGACAATTCATTACAGAGCAATAAGACAGTACATTACTGAATAATGCAATGATAGAAGTAGCATCAATACAATACAATGTAAATTCAATAAGTTAGTTTGAAGTGACTGACAATTGAATAAACTGACAAATATACATTAACAGAATTTATTAATTTCGAATTCCTTTAATTGCTATTACTTTATACTGAAGACTTCCGCAATGGCGGATATTGACAACAGCATTGAAAAGCTGATGGGAATCGATGAATGCTACTGTACAAAAATATCAGTCACCACCGGGAATCGAACCACGGACCTCTTAATTGCCGGTTGAGCGCCTTAACCACTAGACCATGGAGACCTTTCTGCACAGGAGCATTCATTTTCAACTTGGCCATATCGGCTCGTATCTCACAAGTTAGTTTGAAGTGACTGACAATTGAATAAACTGACAAATATACATTAACAGAATTTATTAATTTCGAATTCGAAATTAATAAATTCTGTAAATTCAATACATAATATTCAATAGTATGTCCACCATGTTCCCCGTAACATGGCACAAACGGCGAGGTGGAACTACCCGTAAGGGTCTCCCCACCATTAAAAGCCATACGCTTATTATTATTATTATTATTATTATTATATTCAATAGTATTTAATAATTCAATAAATATTTTTCAACTATTTTGGTAAATTTAAAGACTTGTAGTCAATTTTAATTAAGAATAAGTCATGTTTTATTCACTCTCTAGGCCGAACGTTTTCGAGTTATGGAAACTCATCTTCAAGGAATCCTAGATCAGCGATGTTGGTTTGTTGGTACGAAGAATATTGTGGTTTTTGTAGGTGGTCAAAATGTTTGTGATATAAAATTAAATTGTTCATTGAGGATGTCTTCAGTGTGATTGTAAATGTCAGTGTGATTGTAAATTTCATTTTTTTTTGTATAATGTGGTCAAAATGTTTGTGATATAAAATTAAATTGTTCATTGAGGATGTCTTCAGTGTGATTGTAAATGTCAGTGTGATTGTAAATTTCAATTTTTTTGTATAATGTGGTCAAAATGTTTGTGATATAAAATTAAATTGTTCATTGAGGATGTCTTCAGTGTGATTGTAAATGTCAGTGTGATTGTAAATTTCAAATTGTTTATTAAATTTAAATAAAATAAAATTAAAATTAAATATTTTTATTAGATTTGATAATTTAATAAATATTTTATTCAATAAGATTATCTTAAATATTCAATAAGACATCTATGAAAAATAAAATACAATACAATGTATATTCAATAATTACATTTTTTAAATATTACAGACAAATAGCAAATATTTAAAAAGCAATAAAATATATAAATAGCAAATATTTAAAACAACAGACAACATTACATAGCAAATATTATATTGTTATGAAAAATTCTGATTAACCTCAAAGTGAAACCTGTGGGAGTATAATCATTAGTATAATCATTAAGGCTCAAATATAAAGCAAAAGAAATAAAAATATAGAAAATAAACGAAATTAGCACAGAAAAATAAATAATGTACAGTAAACTATCATTTGTTTATTTGTGAAATCTCACAGAACGCTCCATAATGAGCCATATTTGCATACAACATTAAAATTTGAAAATGACACCAACTAATATAGGCTAATAACTTTTGTTATGAAAAACTTTATATTGGCTTCAAATATGTTGTAAAAGCTATCAAACATCTAGAAAATGTAAATAACAGTTTGTCAATTCAACTGTAGATAAAAACAAATACTAAGACTTGAATGAAATAGACGTGAACTTCATTTTGTTGTACCTTTCCATCATGGTAAATGGAGAAAACGTTCTAATTTATTCATTTATACATTAATCTATAAAAACTACATGCAACTGATACAACTGCTACATACAAGGCTACATACAACTGGACCTGAATAAACAGCAAACTTTTAGCTCAATATTGCTACTTTATAGTTATGTCGAACTTACTATTTTATAGTTACGCTAATTTTATTTCTATTATTTTTGCATCATGCTTGGGCTTAACTCACTCTTAGATCTCAGTAACAGCACAGAATAGATATTTATCTCAAGAATAACAGTAATTTAATAAATATAATAGTTTCAAAATGACGTTAAAAAGTTGCTACACCGTTGCTTAGTAACAAAACAACAAGATAATTATTAAAATTCAAGTGGAGAATGGTATTATTTCAGAAGAGACGAAAATTTCGTACAAAGCTAATGATTTTGGCCCCTTAAATTCAAATTTAGAAAAGTTAGACGTTCTTCGACATGTTTTTCGGTTATTCGGGGGAAGTGATCGTCAAATTCGTATTGCTAGTACTGTTTCTATCAGCAAAATTACTGCTGTTTGTATACATAGAGAAACTGTTCCACAAAATCCGTGCCGAGCAAAGGCAGCTGGAAAGAATGATGGCTAGAGTGCAATTACTATACCAAGGCGAACAGGAATTTGTGAGAAAAATTTACGAATTTATGTTTGAAGACCGAAATATTCTCAGCCAATTAATTCTCTCTGATCCAATGATGACTGAGGAGTGTACTAGAGATACTAACATCAGTGAAGACACTACTACGGAATTATCTACCCTGGAATCACTAGAGGAGACTTCTAGTGAATTCGATAAAGAAGAAGTTTCCATAAAAGATTGTAAATACGCTAAACCACAGGATTTTGAAAAAGAACAAAAGAAAAAATCCGAAGAACTTGTAAAGTCCACTAGGATTGTTCGAAATGAAAAACCTTACTTTAAAGATGAAATTCATGGTGATTATGTATTTGTCAATTATAATAAACAACACTGCCTTTATACAATTCAAGAAGAATATTCTTAAAATGTATGTGATTCTAGAATTTTAATAAAATATACTTATTATTTTGGTTTTATATTTTTTAAATTTTGATGGAATTAAGAGGAGTTTATAATTATCTGATTATTATGTTTTAGATTTTATCTACGACCATGTCATAATGTATACATTACAGTTTCACAATTGATGCCAAAACAGCTGTCTTTTCGAAATGCTTTTTGAAACTCGTTGTATAAAGAGCTCATTATAGTACAGGTTCTACGGGTTCTGGACCAATTTTTGATGGAATGAACATCGTAATTCAATATTGTGAAACTATCAGCTGATTTGATCAAATTGCTAACTAAGCTGTTAACCTAACAATCTACTATGGCTTTTCGTATTTGAGATGAGAGGTTATAGGTATCTCTGACAGTCACAGGTAAAATGAAATTGTTTTAATTAAATGTATACTAGTGGTCGTAGATAAAATAGTGTATGCAACGATTTTATTTGGCCATTAAAGCACTCGTGAGATATTTATAACACTCGCATTCGCTCGTGTTATAACTTACATCTAACTCGTGCTTTAAGGGTCAAAATAAAATCATTGCATAAACTAATATGGTAGAACATTCTTCAACATTTTTCGCTTATTCAGGAGATCATAAAATTTGTAATTTGTAATGAAAAGATTCTTTATTAGACGAAGTTAAAACTTGTCTTGTGATGTTTCCATGATGAAATACTTATGAACAATCTAATATTAGAACACTGTATTTCTATTTAAATTGTTTTAGTACTGCAAATAACGCATGGTGACTTTTGCGAAACACGGAATTGAATTCAACATTATACTCACTTTTATTTGCACAATCTAATACATTTCAGTTTTTATACGTCTTCCAGCGTCAAGTCAACAAGCCTGCGTCGCTCGCTAGGCCTAGAAAACAATCTTATAGATAACTATATTACGCAAGTCGAATGAATTTTAAAGACTATTTTTGTTTGTTGACTGAACATTCTGATATGTTGACTGCGAGACTATTATACATAAGACGTCTACTATTCAGGTACACAGCAAGAAACAGGGATAGCTTCATCTTTCAGGTGGCAAATAATATATATGGTCTGAGAAATAACTCTATAAAACAGTGCAAAATGGAATATTCTGATTTGGTGACTGTACGAAAAGAAATAAGATATATGTAGCAAGTTGAAAAAACAGATGCTTTCCAAATTTCTTTGAAATAATGTTGTGAATAATGGAAAGTCATGGTTGAAGTGACAAAACTTTTTTGATATCGGTAATCTAGAGTAATTATCAATAGTGCTGAATGGTTGAATCTGAAAAGGACAGTTTTGAAACAAAATAATTAATCTTGACTGAACTGAAGTACTCCCACCAGCGAACGAGATTTTTATCCTTGTGCTGGTTGGTGCCAATTCATATTTTTTTCTATTGCAATGAATTAGTGATGATCATTGTGAGAAGTTTATTTATTATTACAGTATAATCATTTTTTACATTGTAATAATACAGGATGTTTCGGAACTCTCTACCAATACTTCTAGGCAGTGTTTCTGGACCACTAACAAAAGTAAATATTATAATAAAAATTTTCTAAAATCCCCAGTTGCTCACACAGCTGCCATTTTGTTTTTTTCACTCATTATTTTTTTATTCGAACACCTCTGAATGTATAATTTTGAAATTTTGCAAACAGCTTTATAACAATTTAAACAATCTAAAAAAAATTAATCAAAATTTTCCGACATCAAAAAACAAAATGGCGGCCATTTAAAATCTTTGAGCAGGATTAAATTAATAATGGCTGATATCAAAATTTGACTAGAATAACCTTTTTTTTTTAGATATTTTTATTGTAAATCCAACGATACCTCATTTTCCAAGATTGGCCAACAATTAACAGAGATATGCTACTTCTTAGTGTGTGCAGTGGTTGAGAACGGGTTGCAGTTTTTCGCTTCCAACCACCGCACACCCTAGTGTTCGAATAAAAAATAATGAGTGAAAAAAACAAAATGGCGGCTGTGTAACTGGGGATTTTAGAAAAATTCCATTACAATATTTACTTTTGAAAGTGGTCCAGAAACACTGCCTAGAAGTATTGGTAGAGAGTTCCGAAACACACTGTATATACTATATAAGGTTTTATTTGTGATAAATAATAAACTAAAGTACGACGGTCCGTTAATTTAAAATAAATAATATCGTAGTTTAAACTTATTAGTATGAAGTGTAGTAATAATAACTTGGTTTACTTATTTGAAATTGAAATTTATTGATCACAGAACACTATAAAATAATAGCATTACATCCATCATTAAAAATTATTGTACAGTAGTATACACTTTCTTTAAAGTTAATTGACAGTTTCTAAGAGCAAAATGGAACGAAATGGATGAAATAGATATATGTTTTTGACAACTTCATGAACTAATACCACTCACAAATTATTTACTGTAAGTGCAGTCTCATTTGCTTAAGCTTCCCAGAACGCGGATTTGGACAAAACTGACAGCGGACAGGGCCGCATACACTACGATATATATAAACTCGATTTGATATAGTTTATAACTTTATGATAGAAATCAATTGTTTGTTTATTTATAACACTGACCTGTACCAGCATTCGACGAGCCAGCAGCTCAGGTGGACTTGGTGACGGGGGGTGTGGCGAAGGCTTGTGGAGGGGCGGAAGGGAGGGCGTCCTCTGGATGACAGACACCGGCTGGCATCGCGGCGGCGGCGGCGTCGGCAGCTTGCTCTCAGCCAATGGCGACTCACATGGCTCAGTGCTTGCCGCCGGCTGCTGCTTTTCAGCGGTTGGCACCACTGCAAGATTAAACAGGATTAAAATAGTCTCATATCGAATTTTATAAATTTTATACTATAATATCAATATTATAAACTATTAAAACAGACTCATATCGAATTTTCTGTTTAATATTGTTGTAATTTTTTATTTTTTGTTATTAAATTGTTATTATTCATTATTTTTATCTATTATTTTTTGTTATTTTTTATTTTTAAATTGTATTTTTTTTTTAATATAAGTACAACAAAAAATAAAAACAGAAAATTCTATATGAGTCTGATACATAGATTAGAATTAACTGGGAATACAGTACAGTACAGTTTGGTATCTTATTGTGGCTTGAGGTGAATAAGTTGTGTTCATCTCTCTCTTGTGGGTTAAGTGGAAGAGGGGGCTCTTATGCCTCAACTTCGCCCACAGCACTTTTATTACTTGTAAAGTGCACAAATAAAAGTCATTTATCTATCTATCTATCTATCTCTCTTTGGTCATTAACCCACAGGTATCACAGATTGAAGGCCTCTGTCGAGAGACTCTATCACTCGATCTAGACAGTTACCGCACGACACGTAGCAGAGTCCGGTAATTTTTCGAGTGATAAAGAAGCTCTACACTCGAAATACATACAAAGTTTGTCCTCGAACTGCAGTTTTAGATTTCCATTCAATAATTATTGTATGAAATTATTTCCGTACAATCATTAATGTTATAAAAACTTACCAGGCAGTAATCAGCTGGCAAGCTTCAGTGTTGCCAGCCGTATGACAATTATAGTTTTGTACGATAATTTTGTGCCTCATATTGTATGATGCAGGATCAGGCTAAGTGCTTTTTTACAATAATTTCAAAGAAATCTCATTTCAAGAAATTATTAATAAAATAATATTGCAAGATAAACATCTTTGCAATAACAAACTCAGTAGATTTGCAGTAAATAAGACTATTTTTATTAAAACGTAAATAATTGCGAAATATTTGATAATTTTGGACGTCAGGATGATAATGGTAGAATGAAAGGTTGAAAAACGCAAGGGGAAAACGTCAGCCAGCAAGCGGTAAAGTAGATTACTGTTTGCCTCTCTCAGTAAACAGCTGTTTTACTATCAGTTTTCAGAACGTTAACTGTTTCTTTAAGAGCAGTTTTAGGTAAAATACATTTATAAATTTAAGAAACTTAATAGAAAATACAAAAAGTAAATAGACCTATAGGGGAAGAACAGAACTGACATCATGTTTAATTTTTTTTTTGTAGATTACGTCTTGTAGGTTACTGGAGACTCCAGTAACCCGTATAAAAGCAGTATAAAAGCCCGTCTCCACCAACCGAACATTGTTGGCGAACAAAAAAAAAAAAAAAACGGACAAACATTAAACAAACGGGTCACCGAACATGTTCGTGAGTCCAATTGACTGTGAGCGAACAGTGACGACTAACAACAGGTTCCCGCCACTCCGATCATAATGTTCGAGGTGTCCACACCAAACCAACACCAAACAATGTTCGGCGACATCAGATAATTCCAGCGAACACTGTTCACGTGGAGACGCGGCTTAAGACAAATCAACAACAATTATACAATCTTGTACACTAGTTAGCATAATTTTACTATATAAATTAGTTGAGGTGAGGCTTAATTTTGATGTGAAAGGAACTCTTGTACACTATAAAATGATTTAACTAAATATTTTTTTAATTGTTTTTTAAATATTTCTATATTTTCAAGACTGTAGTCCAATAATGGATAAAAGGGGTGTTTTGTTAATTGAGAGAATCTCAATTCTATATTGAATGAAACTAGAATGGACGGACTTTAAAAAAAATTGCAACCAATGTCTCAGCCCAGTTGTGGTTGAGAGAACCAGCGTCGTCCTTAATCAATCAATGTAATGTATATCCTTCCAAGCTATCAAAATCCAAATTAATGTAATGTCTATTTTTTTTTTCAATGTATTCTAAGTATATAATAATATCACTAATGTTTCAAATATGTTTTTCTTTATAATTATATTTTTGTATACTATGTATAGCTGTCAATAGTTCATAGCAGCAGTATTTTAGTTTCATTTTATAATATATTGTTATTGTCTTTTCTTATTTACTGTATAATTTCTGATGTTAGAGAGACAAACCATTCCTCCACCCAGGCTATAGCCTAATGAGGAATACACTTAAAATTGTTATTGTATTCTATGTTTTTATTATTATCATTTAAGTGAATAAAGTATTTGAATCAATCAATCATTACAAACCTGCACTAGGCGGAGGGGTAGGGGTGGAGGGTTTTGGCAGGACGTACTCCTTTTTCTCGGCCGATGTTAGGATGTGATGGCTGCCAGCATAGGGGATGTCGCCCCCCAAAATGGACGAGATGAAGCGTCGGGGCGCCTGGGGTCCCCCTGGGGGACACTTCTCACGGAGTGTCTCTCTAGCACGGTCGTCGTCTTCGTCCGATGATTGACGAACTAAAAAGAAAACAAAAGATAAGAAATTAGTATCATTGAAACAGGAAAAATTTGAAAAAAATATGAATAACTGGTAGAAATTAGTTAAACAAAAACATGTTTGCTAAAATCGATCACAAAAAGTGGAGTTTTGTAAAATTGGACTCAGTTTAGTAGCAGAGGGAACATGGCCATGCTCGTCATTCTCTATCATATTGATTGAAAATTATGTTGATTCCAAACTGTTCATTAATCCCAGTACATTACAACCAGAGAAAAATCAATTACTCAATTAATTAAAATTAATTAATCAAGGAATAGGATGAAATATAAGATGACAGCCGCGAGCCGTAGCAGGTATCTGTTCAATCAGATAGAGATAAGCTGCATTCTCGTAGGACCTGTTTGTAACGGTGACCGATTAGATTGTCCAGCAAAAAAGACACTGTTCTGTGCTGTAAAATCACTTCCCGGTGGTTCGGAACCCACCTAAAACTGTAGGTCCAACTCATCAATCACCATCAACTCATTACCCACGCACAGGTCTAAGACCTATGTGGGATTCATCCTATAAAAAAAATAGAATAATAGAATTTCGTCAACCACCATCATCCAATTCATTACCCACGCACAGGTCTCAGACTAAAAGAAAAAGTACAGAGGTAAAAATATCAAATTGTAAGTAAGCTATTGCGAAAATCTGAAATTTCAGTAACCGAAAATCCTAATCAAAGAAACCGAAAAGAAATAATAATTATCTTTTAAGAAATAAATATGATCTTAATAAAGATATTTACTGCATGATAACAAATACCTAAAATAACAAACTTAAATTTCAATAATCGAAATAGACAGGAATGCGTCACTTAAATTACGGAATTTCTGTAAGTTTAAAATCTTCACCTTCAAAAAAATAAAAAAAAGCCAAGGATTCATATCAGCTCCTGGGAGAATCTTGCCCCCCTACCAACAACCCCCACTAAAATAAAAATCCTAATTTTTTTTAATTTGAGCACGCACATAACACAAAACGAACGATGAAAATTTTTCTCTTTCCAGGCAATTAATAGCTAAGTTTCAAGACGCCAACCTTCAAACTTAGAAAAAATATCAACAAATCCTACAACTCAACCTTACTCCAGACCATGGGCGTATATATAAGGGGGGGGGGGACTCAGGGGTCTTGAGCCCCCGAAATTTCAAACACAAATAGGAAAATTAGTAGAAATCTGGGTTTTCACTTCAATTAACATTTTTTCCGGGGGAGGACCCCCCTTTCAATGGGGGTATCCTATAACCCCGTAGTTTCGTCCCCCCCCCATAGTAAAATAATGGGTACGCCACTGCCCGTTGGGGCACCCCCCGAATTTTTTTTCTATATACGCAACTGATCTAGACTCGAAACATTGGGAAACTAGCGGACTATGATCTATACTCTATACAATATGCTGAAGAATGGAAGGGGAAATAAAAAAGGTACCAGCCCCCCCCCCCCCCCCCCCCACCGGGCACGGTAGGGGGTCATCAAAAGCAATGCGGAAGCGTTCCTACTGCGATGACGGATGACTCGATTGATGAAAGAGTCGGATGGACTCTAGTTGACTCGAGTCGGTGGGTCGCGGTCGGCCGAACAGAGTGTTCTGATGGATGATGATGATGATGATGATGCTGCTGCTGCTGATGATGATGATGATTATAATGATAGTGTAGTAGCGGACAAAATCGTAAGTGAGGTTGAGTCAGGTGAGGTGACCCGTTACACGGACAATGGCCTTTGGTGAACTTGTGGAAAGAGAGAGAAGGAGAGGGAGTGTGTGAGAGTGAGATAAGAGATAGAGGTAGACGAAAGATGCTCCGAGAACACACAAAAACAAATAACTTTGCTGCTGCTGCAGCGGACGCAGCTAATGCAGCGCGTGAAAACATCAATAAATTTCTATCAGCCAAGAAACTTGATGAAGAACTGCCGTCACTCCATTATCTCGTCACTCTATACCTATCTCGTCACTGGTCACTCTATTATCTATAAACTCTATCCAGTAATTTGTTATGACAAATCGCCTGTCAACACAGAGAGTGATCCACTCGATTGATCTTTGTAATGTATTGCTTCTAGGATTAAAATGATTGAAGTGTTGGTCTGTTTGTTGATGTTAATCAATCAAATCTAACGGTGAGATCCGTTTGAAACTGTTCTATGTTGAGAACTTTTTATATTTTTGTACCCTGCTTGTTTTGTTAAATAACTACGGAATTCAGCATAATATAAGAATCAGGAAAAATTTAATGATAATTAGATGTTGCAGTTCCATATCAAGGTTAATAGAAACAAGGTTTAACCTTTTAATAACCTTAGTTCCATATTACTTTGCACTTGATATTCAAACATGAATTATTGTTGTTTTTACTTTACTGGTGAATTTAACACTTATTCGTATGATAGCTATTTCACATCGGTTTAAAGTAGTACTCAATGTAGACTTCCAACCGTGAAATAGCTAACACAAATAAGTAAGTGTTAAATTTACCAGTAAAGTATTATCAACAATTATTTATGATTAATATAAGTAATATTTGTGATACACAAAATATTATGTGATACACAAAATATTATGTGATATATTTTTATTTGAATTTATTTTAATTAATGCAATAAAATATCTTAAATGTAATTGCTGACCAGTGTATACAGTACTATATATTATTTTTTTTAGGATGAAGCCCACATAGGTCAGAGACCTGTGCGTGGGTAATGAGTTGGATGATGGTGATTTATGAGTTCGACCTACAGTTTTAGGTGGGTTCCGAACCACCAGGAAGTGATTTTCAGCAGAGAACATTGTCTTTTTTGCTGGCTAATCTAATCGGTCACCGTTACAAACAGGACCTACGAGAACGCAGCTTATCTATCTGATTGAACAGACACCTGCTACGGCTCGCGGCTATCACTTCCCTATAGATTTTTCATCCAATTGTAATGATCATTTCTCTACTTTGTATAAATTGAAAATACTGTATAGTGTTCTTAAATAAATAAATATAAACGAGAAGTGTTACTACTACAGAAAAAGATTTATTAGAGCTACAAAAACCTGCATCATCAACAGCGTCTGAGTGCAAATACAAGAAAAAGCACAAAATAAAACTATAAACTCTTCCTCATGCAATAAAAAATTGCTAATATCTAAAAAAATCAAGATTTTAAGTCTTTTTATATCAAAATTCACACTTGTTTCAGAAATGTTGTGGAACTTCTCCATATTAAGGCGAATGAATAAAACAAATGTTGTCTATTCCACATTAATTGGAAGAGACAACATTTGTTTTATTCATTCATCTTTTTATATTGTTAAATTTATGGATCTACAAATTCCACAAAAATGAAGCTGCTTGATATAATTTCAGTTAACTTAATTCATAGATTAGTCATAAACTAGAAAATAATCAACATTAATAAAATTATTATTTTAAATATTTAGTATTCAGTTACTGCAAACTGAAATTTCTGGGTCTTCAGAATCCACAAACCTGAAGCTGTTTGGTATAAGTTTCAAGGTATTTTAATTAATAAATTAGTCAAAAAAATTATCAAACTCAACAAATTTTTAAAACAGAAATGTTCCGTTTTTTTCTTTTGTAAATAACCATAATCTTTACATATTTAACCAATACTTCAGACTTTAATACTTTAATACTTCAATACTTGGCCGACTTTAAATGGGATTGGGGCTCAGTACACATGCACCAACAGTCTACGCGGGGAAACATATTTCCTTGATTGGTTTGTTTTGTTTTAATTGTATTTATTGTGGAAATAAAGTGAATTGAATTGAATATTATCATGAAACCATTACGGGCCTTTTGTCTCAAATCCTCCATACATTAGTAGCCTCCTGTAATGGCAATTTATCAACGTCACATAAACGATCAATACGTAGAAATCGCACACTTCACATTCTGATGACGATTCCGAATTGCTGCCTCCAGTAATTACATGTTAGGTTTGAAAGGTGCCAATAACCATACATAATCTTCCCCATTGTAACTGTGAATAGATTCACCCATGAGCCTACAAGCAATGAGGATTCCACATTGTTGTAATCGATTTGAAAGCTATTAATGTAGCTCAATTTCCAGAACGTTAGATTTGTGAAAGTTCAACATAAGACAATAATTGTCTATTTTTGAGTGAAATGTGTATTTGTCATAAGTTCCAAGAAAATCGCTTTCTACACGTCAGGCTAATACTGTAAGCTTGTAGCACCTTTCTCCATGAAAACTTATCTGCATATTAGTAATTAATGATTATGATTTATATTCAATTTAATTCCAGCTTACTGCAAAAAAATCAAGTTTTTTACAATCATAACTTGTAAAAAAATAAAAAAAAATTTACAACCATAACTTGTAAATTAACAAGTAAATTACAATCATAACTTGTAAAAGATTACAAGTGAATTAAAATAATAGCAACAGTCAAGTTCCTTTATAAAAGTACATTGCAATCGTTAAATACAAATAAAAATACAGTATTTTTACTATTTTATGCTTCCTTGGTCGGTCTGGCGCTCAAGCTATGCTTTGCTGGGTCGAAATATGGGTAACTAAATAGTCTAGAATCTTAGTTAATATCTTTTTTAAATTGATGTATTTTTGTTCAATTGGGAAATAAATCTTATTCTTCTTATTCTTAAAAAAAGTACATCAAAAAAGTACAGTGGTCGTTTTAAGGTACAGTCAAAGTTTATCAGAAGCACAGGGTGGTACAGTATTAACACGAGAGCTCAATGATACCAAATATAAATTTCACATATGAATATCATGAATCCATAACGTTTAAAAAATTTTGTTACAACCATTTCATTTTCCTAAGAAGACAAACTCCTGTTTGTCAAAATTATGTGACAAGTTCTTGTGTTATGACATCTAAACTAGTGAAATATCATCTGAAAATGTTCATCTATTATTTTATAAAAATAGGCGTATAAAATATAGAATGTATGTGTATCATGAGGTTGTGCTCGAGTGGACTAATTTTTGTCCAAACTTCGCCTTTTCCTGTAAATGCATCACTTGGAATCTCATTTCATTAGCTCTGCCCATTATTAGATCGTGTTAATATTTCCTACAAAATAATCGGTAATTGTGCCGCAGTTATTAGCAAGAAAAAATCGTGAGTACTGAAACGTAAATCCTTTTTTAAAAGCGAAATCGTTAGTGTAATGTACTAAAGTGATATAGCCTACTGTGTTATATAGATTGAAGGTTATGTTATTGTAATATTTGGTAATTTTGACTTTTTAGTCTGTTTAAAAATATTATTTAATTGTATTAAATCAATATTTGGCACCTCCTGGTTTAGGAGGACCTTTGTTGTCTTGATTTTTTAAATAAATTGATTGGTTGAATGCCAATAGTAACAACCAGTCTACTTTCTATGTGATGTTAAAATATTGTGTGTAAGCCTCTTTCGCTATTTTTTTCTCTTTTTTTTAAGGATGAAGCCCACATAGGTCTGAGACCTGTGCGTGGGTAATGAATTGGTGATTGATGAGTTGGACCTACAGTTTTTGGTGGGTTCCGAACCACCGGTGGTAATTGAGCTATCTTTACATAGAGGATTGACTTTATATTCACTTAACGGTTGGTTACGGTTATTGAATTGAAAACTTGATAAAACGGAAACTAAATAAACCAAAAAAAGCAAACTAATTATAATTCGCGGTGCAATGGTTCAAAGTGCTTGTACCTCGTCAGTGGCCGTGAAATTTATTTGTTGAACTGAATTGTTGAATTTATTGTTTGCTGGGAGGCGATTATGGCAACGGGGTCATACTTCCTGTATCGAAACAGAATTTTGCGCTCTCATTTTAAATGTGATCCCGCTTCAGTGCAGCAGCAGAGGATGTGATGTGAAAACAGCCCGCAACTGGCAATATTCCGCTGGCGGGAGAGCTCACACGAAACCCTTTCCAGTCGGAGATGTTTGAAAAACGATAAAAATAATGGCACTATTTTAAAAAATTTGAATAAAAATTATTTTAAAAAAATCTATGAATAAATAAAATATGAATTCCCGCCTTGACCCCTACGAAGTGTGTAATAAAAACTAGTAGTAGTGTAACTAGTAGAAACTAATACTAGTTAAAACTAGTAGTAGCAACTAATACAAACTAGTATTAGCAACTAATACAAACTATTATTAGTGTAGTGTAACTAGTAGAAACTAATACTAGTTCAAACTAGTATTAGTAACTAATACAAACTAGTAGTGTAATATAAATATAAAGTAGTGAAATCGAACGGTTATTCTGGCTTGACGGTAAGTAACTCAAGGAAACTAACTGAAGAAAATAATTTATAAAACTATAGACATACGGCCAGGTGCACAAAAGCAAATTAAATTTAATCCCCGTAGAATAACGTCATTCTACGGAGATTAAACTCAATGGAAAAAATTTAGTTGCACAGTTACAAGCGATAACGCCGATTAGGCTAACCGGCGTAAAAGATCTTAAAACCGCCCGTTCACTGATTTTTTTTAATTAATTGAATTAATAGAACTACCGTGAAGTTAAATTTTATAGGTTATGTTTATTGTACCAGAACATGCAACTGCAAATTAGGTCGTAGGTGTTGAAAACCTTTCAAAATGAATAAAATCGATTAAGAATATAATAATATTGAAATAGTTGAATAATGATTCAAATAATTCACATGATTCTAATTTATCTTTTTTCTCAACTTCAGATTCGGCTGTTGATCAAATTACAGTGTTGCCAGATTGTGCCCATTCGGTTAACGAAAATTAACTAATGGGTCTTTGTTAAATTAAATTAATAGAACTCCCGTTGAGTTACATTTTATAGGTTATGTTTATTGTATCAGAACATGGAACTACAAATTAGGTCGTAGGTGTTAAAAACCTTTCAAAATAAAATCTAAAAAAGAATAAAATCTATCAAGAATATAATAGCAACAAAAAATAAATCTGTCACACTTACGACAGTTAGTTAACTGACATTAAACTCCTTATTTAAATGGCTTTCGTGCAACCGGCCGTCAGAGTAGAAAACGTTTGCAATAAATTATACATGAATTCATTAATAAATGAATTTTATAAATATTGCATTTTTCTCTATTTTTTTTTTATCAAATTAACATATGAATTTTTCCATCAACATATCAGAAACGTTAGTACCGCAAATTCTCAACCCTGCACTGCCAACTAAAGTTATAATTATCAATACTTGCAGATCGTTCACATGACAGTCAGTGTAATGACATAAGGCAAGTACAAAACAAAAATACCTATAATTTTGATGAATATCACGATGAAAGTTTGAATTTTCTTCTGTCTGCTACACTTAAGTATTGTTAGATTAGACGACAGATAGATGAACCTGTCGACTATGAACACTATTAATAGCTAATCGATAATCAAGATAAGACTGGCTGTTATAATTCGTGCACTAACCTCAAAATAGATGCGATAGGCATTTAACGTGAAACATCGGACCACCTAAATCCTGATTCGATAGTGTAGTGGTCAGAACAAGACGCTGACAAAAATATTGTGCACTTGCTAAGAATGAAACTGACCACTGAAGAAATCTAGCCGACAATTTTGTATGAATGTAAACAGCCAAACAAATAAAATTCACAAGAGAGATAACACAAACTTCAATGAAGAAAGCGAAATACAGTGATAGCAGATAACTGATGAACCAACATTGAAAGTCAGATCAATAAGGAAGGAAAATTGTTTTCTAAAAACAGAGAATTTTGTTATCAGGAGCTACAAATTCCGAACAGTTTTATCAATTGGCGCTACTGTTGCATAAAAGAAGAGGGTACTAAAGATGAGAGAGACGCGGAAGATTGGAAAGAAGAATGTGTAATTTGTATTCAACTATCTGTAGTTAAAAACTACTTTGTAGGTGGTTCGGAACCCACCTAAAACTGTAGGTATAACTCATCAATTACCATCATCCAATTCGTTACCCACGCACAGGTCTCAGACCTATCTTCCGAAAAAGAAGAAAAATTGCCCAAAAACTTTTATTCTGAGTCAAAAAAGTTAGAAGAATTCATTCGAAAGGCCAGAAGAGAAGATAGGCAACAAAAAGCGCAATTTATGTAAAAGTACAGAATTTGAATAATGATTACAACAATAATCTGTTCCCAAAAACGGACATTGATGATCAAGGAACACGCCTCTGAAAATGGATCTAAAAGATTCGAAAGCGCTCGGCCGACAGAGTAAGTAAATTATACTTATTCTTATTGAATATTTGACTGCAAGTAGTTGAATTCACATAAAAAGTTAATAATCTGTTCTCTGCTGTAAAATTACTCCCCTCCCTCCACCCTCATTATCAATAAACAATGAGATTATGTAAAATACAACAAACAAGCAATTAGATAACGTAAAATATATTCACAAAAGACTTATTTCATTAATTTATCCATCTAGACTACATTAATATAATCCAATATGAGGAAATAACAAGCTTTTCCGCCCAAATCTGCTTTCACGACATTTGAACCTTGGTAAGTAGATTTTTCAATTTTAAAAAAAAATTAATGAAAAATAAGACGAAATTGTCACAACCACATTTATTAAAACTTCGAGAAACTAGTTTCTGTTGTTACATCATTATCATTAACTCAGTTTGATTGAGATTGATAATGGTGTAACAACCGAAACTAGTTTCTCGAAGTTTTAATAAATGTGGTTGTGACAATTTCGTCTTATTTTTCATTATGGATACCTTCCACAATATCACCTTCGCCATTACTAAGAAAGTTTAAAAAAATTGATTAATTGAAGTTAGGTCTGACTGAAAATTTTTACTTCAAAAAATGTAACTTATTCTTTTTAGTTTGAGAATTATTGTGGTAAATAATACGATTGTTCTGTAAACTGTACATAGTTTAAACCATGGTGATTGTAATGGAAAATATATATATAATGGAAAATAAGACGAAATTGTCACAGCCACATTTATTAAAACTTCGAGAAACTAGTTTCGGTTGTTACACCAAATTATGGATATAAATTATGTTTCATTATGGATACCTTCCACAATATCACCTTCGCCATTACTAAGAAAGTCATGGTGATTGTCACCGATTCCAAAGGTTCTATTTTAAGCCCTGAGACATAAGTAAACGATGAGAAAGTACGGAAACTCAGTCGCCTAGACCAGGTGTTATTTTCGTCAGGTCTTGGTCTGCTGATATAGAAGGGTAGATAGCACCTTGCTTTCCACCCCTACCGCCCTCTCGACCATCAACTATTAAGGGATGAATTGCAGCTTTCTCCAAAGGAAGTAAACCCAAGTGGAAAGGAACACCCTTTCCATCCAAATCCTCCACATGGTGTCGTGGGAACCATTTAGGAAGCGAAAATAGAAAAAGATTTTATCATAAGTCAGTCAGGTAGGTAGAGATTTCCAAAAGCAGATTCAGGTCTGAGAAAAGGGCTACAATACTGAGAAAGAGTTTTGCGTGGGAAACGACCCAAAATTGGAGCATTTGTGGTAGGGCTGGATAAGACCCACATGGGGTTACTATTTTCAAAAAATGACAGTTTTCGAAATAAGGATTGTTTGTGAATTTTCAAACAGTAGTCTGGTGAGAAACGACCCAAGATGAAGGGATGTCCAAATTTTATTCATAACCAGGACAGGATGATTCCAAAATTATCTGATGGAATACAGCAATACATTAAAAGATTACGTTAGTATTTTAGTAAAGCTGGGTTTTCCTAGCTCCGCACTTTTTGCAACGCATACTGTACACCAGTATTGCCAGACGCAATCTAAAGAACTGTGGGGAATTTACTCGAAATTACCTTACGTAACAATTCAATGTACTCATAACAATTAAAAGCTTGCACTTTTTGCACCGCACACTGCACACCAGTATTGCCAGACACAATCTAAAGAACTGTGAGGATTTTGCTCGATAATGAAAAATAAGACGAAATTGTCACAACCACATTTATTAAAACTTCGAGAAACTAGTTTCGGTTGTTACACCATTATCAATCTCAATCAAACTTTTTCATTATGGGTACCTTCCACAATATCACCTTCGCCATTACTAAGAAAGTTAAAGAATTTTGCTCGAAATTACCGCAACATTATCGTAACAATTAAATGTACGGTAATCTTGAGCAGAATCCCCCACTAATCCTTCAGCTCGTGTCTGGCAATACTGGTGCGCAGTGCACTAAGCAATACGCGAAAGTGAGGAAATAGGAAAGCCCAGCTTAAAAGCTGTTCTGGAAAATTGAATAAATTTTAATTGTCAAAGTAAATAAATATAATATATTTATGTTGGTTTTGAGGTTTTCTTATCAGAAAAAAAGTAAAAATTGGAAGAAAAGTTATATACATATAACAATGAATTATTATTATTATTTTTATACTGGATCTTATTTACTAAATTTTGAAACAAGAAGTTACTCTTGTTTGATCCGGTCTGGATTGAAATGACTATTATTGTAAAAATTACAATTTTTTATTTTGCATATTATACAAAATACCGTATAACCATCACTGGATATATGTAACGAAGAATTAACTAATTTTAATTCAGAATAATTATAATTTTTTCTTAATTTTGTTATAGCTTGACAAAATATTCTCCTCTACTAGGCGTACTTGATTTTTTCAATATAGATTTTGTGCAAGGGGGATAATCAAATTATCATGGTGCTCTGTTTATAATTCTTTAAAAAATAATAGAAAAGGCTGTTTGATAAATAATTCTTCAACCTATAAAGTGAAAGCTATCGATGCCACCGTTTAAAAATTTTAAAGAATTTGAAAAGAACAAAGCTTACTTGAAAGGATTATTATTTTAAAAAGCTAAGAGCTTATATGGTGTTTGAATTATTGCAAATGCCATTTTCAAGGTGTATCATTTATAGTCTACATTTCTAATGATGAGATTCTAGATCTTGCATACAAAAAATATTTGAAAAAAGATCCCACAAAAATATCAATAAGAAAACCAAGAACTTATACATGGTGTGTGAATTTATTGTACAAGCCACATTCAAAACGTATCAGTTCGAGCTCCACATTACTAATGATGAGATTCTAGATCACACATTTGAAAAGGATAACGAATAAGATCCCACGAAAAATATAGTTGTAGCAGGAATTTAATCGTATAACGAAAAGAAGAAACAAATATGAAAATATTAAAAAAGAATGTTAGAAGCGAGGAGCGAGAAAGAGACAGTGATAAAGAGCGAGAGAAAAATAATTCGACTATCGAACTTGAAACGGAGTCCCCTTCACTTGGCCTTGACTGAGGAGGTACTGGTCATGAATCTCCCCCCACCCTCCTACCTACCAGCAGGAGCAAACTTCAGTCTATACAAGGCGCACATTCGCGCCAACTAAGGTAAGTACCAAAAATGACATCCTTTAAGCCTTCTTCCATCCAAGTTGCAAGTTCAATGAACCGGCCAAGTAGTTCTTGCTAAACTTGTCCTTCCTGTGGCCCACCTCGCCATGCCAGAGCACCCAGGCCACTCTTACTAAAAAGGTAGCTGAATCCGACCACATTCATTAAAACTTGTTATACACGTTCAATTCGCCCAAACCGATGCTTATTTTGTTATAAATCTGCATTCTGACTTTATAGCTTTATTTAAAGCTGAACATGGGCATGGGATTCTATTTTTTAAATGTAAGTTGATTTATAGATTTTATATAAATGTTTTACCTAGAAGCTATCATCTGATGATTATTTTGTTATAAATCTGTATTCTAACTTTATATCTTTATAATATATAAGATTCTAGTTTTTATGTAAGTTAATTACAAGATTGTATTATATTGTATAAACGTCTAGATCTAGATGCTATCTTCTGATGATCATTTCGTTATAAATCTGCATTCTAACTTTATAGCTTTATATAAAGCTGAATATATTAGATTCTAGTTTTTATGTAAGTTAATTAATAGATTATATTATACAAGCGTCTAGATTTAGATGCTATTCTCTGATGAAGATTTTGTTATAAATCTGACTATTTAGCTTCATCTAAAACTAAATAATATGAGATTCTATTATTTTATTTTTAATTTGAGTTAATTTAAAGATTAAATATTATACGCCTAAATGCTGTACTCAGAGAGAATAGAAGTTTTCTTCTATATTCTTCTATACTCTCTGGCTGTACTCTCTCGACAAAACTCTACTGCAGGAGATTAAAAGAATGGACGAGGAGGAGGAGAAAGAGGATGAGGAAGAGAAAATGGAGAAGAAGTAAAAGGAGGAGGAGAAGAAGAAGGAGTAAACTGGAGAAATAGGAGAATGTGGGAGGAGGAAGAGGAGAGGAACAAAAATTAGGGGAAAATGGAGAAGTAGAAGGAGCAGAGAAAAAGGAGGAGGAGGATGAGGAGAAGATGAATGAGGAGTAAACTGGAGAAATAGAAGAATGAAGGAGGAGGAGGAGGAGGAGGAGGAGGAGGAGGAGGTGGATAAGAATAAGAATTAGGGGAAAATGGAGAAGTAGAAGAATTTTGGAGGAGGAGAAGAGGAACAAGTATAAGGGGGAAATGGAGAAATCGGAGCAGAGAAAAAGGAGGAGGAGAAGAAGGGGAAGAAGGAAATAAAGAGAAAGAGAAAAATAGCATAAAGAAGAGAAAAAAGAGAAAGAAAAGAAGAGAAGGATGAGAAGAAGGAGATAATCCGATTTAATTGAATTGGGTAACCTGCTAGTCCTTTAATATTTAATAAATTTAATGAGATGAAATAAACAAACGGGATGAGAAGCAATGAAGGGAAGTGATAGCCGTAAGCCGTAGCAGGTATCTGTCCAGTCAAATAAGATAAGCTAGAAACCCCTGGGCCATCTTTGTAAGGGTTACCCATTGGATTGACCAGCAAAAAAGACACTGTTCTCTACTGTAAAATCACTTCCCGGTGGTTCGGAACTCAACTAAAACTGTAGATCCAACTCATCAATCACCAAACTTATTACCCACGCACAAGTCTCAGACCTGGGCTTCATCCTCCAAAAAAACAAAACAAGACGGCAGAATTTCATAAAATTCAATAAAGAGTTGGGTAAATATTTCAGTTTCTGCCATAACACTGTGGTCACGATAATCAATTTTCACGCATTTGAACCAGTATCTTTATCCTTCAACCGATAATCAGGAAATCTAGGCGAATAATTGAAGATGCTGCGTGATGATTTGAAAATTACCGTAAAATTGCAGTCGCCGCTCAAATAAACTGAGACTGACCTTGGCAGGTTGCTGAAGAAGGCACAGGTCACACAGTCTGATCCATGCGGCAGATTGCCGTGTCGGGTTCAAGGCTCTGTGTGACACCTACCGTAATCAATAATGGATTTCAAAACGGTGATGCGGTAATGCAATCACCTTCACACGAATCTTCTTCAATTTTTTCTCTAGTTTGAATTGATTGACGTAAACATTGAGATTGCTCATAGCAGGCGTGTTAATATTTTACCGTACTCAACACTATTATAATTTAATTTTATTATGAAACGTTTGATAGCTTCAACTTCAGTTTGTCAAGATTTTTAGGTTGTTTAAAGCCATGAAGAAATAAATACTAAATTTTTTTAGAATTAATAAATTAATATTATAATATTAGCAAATTCTTTTTCTTTTATAATCAAGGATTAGCTCTGACTCACAACAACTAAATACTACTCATTTGGCAATCAATTTATTTTCTTTAATTCATTCTTTATTTATTTATAATGGATGTCATTTCATTTATGATGCATTTCTTTTTTGCTCTTTATTTTATTAATCTAATATCAAAACTGACACTGTATTTCTATTTAATATATGATTTTCACTAACTTATACTGGAGGGATGCATTTCACTGACACTGTATTTCTAATTAATATATGATTAGAACAATATGAGATTTACAAACATGCAAAGCAGTAACCTGACAACATTTTAAATGATCAACTTAACTTCTTCTCACATACTCTATTTGACAAAATAATCCCAATTTCAAACCTCCCGCCTACTCATCCCCCCACCCCATCACCATTCCAACATACATAACCCTCAAACTCATACCTTAAGTCAGTGTACTGTGGGTCGTCTGACGATGCTCTAGACAACGGCCGTCACGCCATAACGTGAGTTATTTCCATTTAAAAGTGGTTTTTTAAAGTTTATATTACATATTAGTGGAAACAAGATGGATCTTCAACATCATAACATCATATGATTTTCACTAACTTATACTGGAGGGATGCATTTCACTTCTAAAGAGAAGCTTCATCTTCCTCAAAAGCTTCTCTATAGAGGTGAAATGCATCCCTCAAGTATCTCCAGTATAATTGAATAAAATCATATATTAAATGGAATCATATATTCAATCATTAAATGGAAATACAGTAACAGTTTTGATATTAGATTCTTCATCAAGTATTTCGTCATGGAAAACATCACAGATTTCATTTTTATTATTTTTTTTATTTTATAATACAGCTGCTGCAATATTTTACAAGGCCAAGCAAAATTAGTTGATTTAATTTGAAAATGAAACAGGATAAACTTAGATGCTTACTTGATCATAAATCTTCATTTCTTTTGAACAGAAGATATGTAAAGATAAAAGAGAGCTTTTTTTAAACTTCTGTGATAGGTAACTTTGATGCCTAATCATAATTAGGACTCTACCCAATCACTTAGAGCTTTGTCACCATGGTACATAATAATAAATTTAAAAAATCAATAGGTTGCTCATGGAGGAGAATCCTGAGCATAGGTAATTATATTTGTTAATTATTTGTTAATTTATTAATTATAGTTGTTGCTTGTTACATTTTTATTTACTGTACTTGAAACGAATATGAATCACTATTTTCATTAGAATGTATGAAGAAATACCAAACAAGAGAAGAATTCACTAAAATAATTTAAGGAAAAATACTAAATACGTTTTTTATTACGGAAGATGCTCACAAATACTTTTTTTATTGCGGAAGATGCTCACATTAGTCTAGAGACTTGTGCGTGGGTAATGAGGTGAATGATGAGAAACATATATGGCTGAATGAGATTCGAACACAAGGCTGCAGGAAACGAAGCCAGACAGAGCCTTATCTTATCACAGACAAGCGCTCCAACCAACTGCTCTACCAAAGCCGCCAGATACTTCATTCTTGAACATTATCAATTCATTACAAATCAAAATCAAGCAAAACTGCTATTAGTTTAGGGGATTTAAACCTACAAAACATCCAGAATTACTTATTTATTTCTCTCATGAATTATCAAGAAAACTGTACCACTATTTTTTTTTTTTTTTGTAGATTACGTCTTGGAGACTCCATTTAAGGAGTATAAGACAAGTTAGATCAACAATATTATACACTAGATACCATAATTACTTCAATTAGTTGAGATGAGGCTTAATTTTGATGTGAAAGTAACTCTGCTGGAACTATGAACTGGGATTAGCCGTTATGAACTGATAAACCAAATGATAGAACTGATTTAAAAAGAACTGAAACAAAATGACTGGTTTACTTCACTTATGAATTTAGAGCGGAACTATTATGAACTGATATGAGCCGCTAATGAACTAGAAAACAAAGAAATTATTAAATGAGTCAAACAATACAAATGATGTATCTGAATTCAGAAGAACTAAATCTCTATAAACTGAAATGAACCGCTAAATAACTAAACCAATGGACATCACCGTATTGCATTGTGCAAGTGCAAAAGAACTATACTGTTCATCAATTCAAAAGGACTCATAAATAACTAGCAACGGTGTAACAAAGAATAGGATTAGTGGACTGAACCGAGGAGTTTTAATGATGATGACAATGATTACGATTGTACTGATGATGATGATGATGGAAACGGTGACGCGTCAATTACGTTATGTAGCAAGCAGTGACCAGTGAATAGTTAGAACAGGTAATGCGCCATGAAGGTCATGCGGTCCCACGCAACAACTACAACAACAGCAACAATAAGCGATTGGTTATGATGAATGAATGAACAGATTTGAAGAAAAAAATGAAAATAGGAATGAAAAAATGAAACCATGTTAGCTTTGAAAAAAGTCGTTTGAAACATTGATCTTTGTAATTCAGGTCTCAGGTCTACCTATATATTTTTTTTATTTTTCCTTGTTATTTTTTTAATGCGCTTAAACGTATTCATGAATGTTACTTTAGTGTCTCTTGACTCGAGGGATTTTTGAGATGTCTATATAAATACATTACATTTCAAGAGTCCCTGAAAAGAGAAACTGAAGGAAAGTTCATGAATATGGCCCTCAAACCATTAAGGTATGCTGCTACTGACAGCTCAGTTGATCAGTTTATACTTCAAAACATAAAAACAAGAAAATGAATGGAAAAACGAAAAAGTACAAGGAAAAAGCAAACATTGATTATGTTTATACTTCAAAACATAAAAACAAGAAAATGAATGGGAAAACAAAAAATAACAACGAAAAAGCTAAAAAATATAGGAATAACAAAATTACAAAAAAAAACTGAAAAACCCACGTTCACGCCACGAAATTAGGCGGTTAGAAGGATTATTCAAAGAAAAAGCTCATGTAAGTTACTGATGTTTAAGATTTTTAAAAAATTTATAATTTTATACTTATTTCTTACCAAGGGTTATAGAAATAAAAATTTATTTTGTAAATAAATTTAATTAAGGTGATTTATTTATGAATAGTTAATTTTTAATAACATTTTTATCCACTAATTTAAATTGGGTTAATCTAATTTAGGGTTTATATTTTTTTTAATTAAGGAAATTGGAGCATTAAAATTTTGGTACTTACGTATTGTACGGAGACAACAATTTAACAAGCTTTAACTAACTTTGCTAGATCGTGACGTCCCAGTAATTGAAATGTTATGAAGATTGCTTGTGTTAGAGCATTACATTATCAAATTCGATTTCTAGGAATTCACGATTTAGCAAAGTTTTAAGCTTTTCAAATAGTAGCCTCCGTATAATAAGTATCATTTTTTCAATCTAAGTTTGTTTTAAAATTAAAATAATATAAAACAATACTTTCTACTTTTCTTTGATGCAGCAATGATCTAGCAGCTAACAATGGTTGAGTTCTTGGGAGCTTTACCGCTAACCGGTACATATCACCGGTGGCGTCTGATTGGTCTATTCATATTCATAGACGTTAAAATATTTGAAAAGACTAATGAGAAGCCACCGGTAACATTTACCGGTAAAAGAGAAGACTCCCATGAACTCAACCAATGATCCACCGTTAAAGTCTCTAGGCGCCCAAATCCAAGTATGGTATCTCTTGAACTTTTCTTTCCTACCTTTTCCAATAATTAATTATTCCTCCAATCATAACTAACGCACATAAAATAATAACAGAAATGACGTTAAGATTAACATAGAGTAATAAGTGTAAAAACAAATCATTTTTTTAGCATAGCCGTGAGCCGTAGCAGGTATCTGTTCAATCAGCAGAGAACAGTGTCTTTTTTGCTGGCCAATCTAATCGGTCATTCAATCCTAGGCACTCTTTGTAAGGGTGACCGATTAGATTGGCCAGCAAAAAAGATACTGTCCTCTGCTGTAAAATCACTTCCTGGTGGTTCGGAACCCCAAAACTGTCGGTCCAGCTCATCATCACCACCATCCAACTCATTACCCACACACAGGTCTCAGACCTAGGTGGGCTTCATCCTCCAAAAAATAAATAACTGAAATAATTCAGTAAGAGCCTCCTTACAGCTTTGACAGCCATCTCGGAAAAGACCTTCCTTTCTAAAAGATCTGTTGTATGACTCATTCTCAGCAGTTTGCTCTCTTCTAGAGAAAATAATTGATAGAGTGAGAAGGTAAATAGCAAAACATAATAGCAAGAAGTTAGGTAAACGGCTAAATAACAGAGGATGCAACCGTAGTTGTCTCATCCGGCAGGAGAAGAGAATAAAACGAAGAAGAAGACGAGCAACAAGAAGTATTCCTGTAATGACTTTGAGGAAGAGAAGAAAAAAGGAGAAGAGTTACGTGGCCGCCATCTTGCTATCCGTTCGTCAAGGTGACCTTTGCTTTGCCATAGCTTGCCATCATGGCCAAGCAAGCGGGTCCCCGTTCCCGTCCAGATATTCCCGGCAACATTCACTTGAATACAGCATGAAAATGAGGATTTTCCGATATTTCAACGTGAAAATAGCACAGAAATTATGTAATCGCTATTGGTAAATTACTTAGTGTTTTATATAAACAATAAACAGATCTGTTTATATTATATTTCAAAATTAAATCGTATATTAGTTATATTGTATACTTTTTTAAACAATTAACATTATTTTTCATGCTATAAAATTTACTTAAAATCATCAAAATTTCATTAGTCATTTTTTTTTAAATCTCATAGAATACAGAGATAACCGGAATAAGAAAAGTTTATATATAGTTCTTGTGTTTAATACTATAGTAGTCTTTCTATTAATTGGCATAAAGTCACACTGTAATAATCTATAAGAATTGAGAAATATTGAAAACAAAAAATAAAGACGTAAAGATTTTATGTATAAAACAAGTGTAGTGTACTGTGGGTCGTCTGACAATGCTCTTCAACAACAGAGTGAAACGGCCGTCACACCATAACGTGAGTTACAATTTCCACTCTGGTGTTTTTCAAGTTTTTATTATATACTAGTGGAAACAAGATGTATCTTCATTATAATAAAACAAGTTTTAATAAAAATTGTATATTATGAACTCTTTTCAGCTCTTTTTTAAAGTTCTGTTTCGAGTGAAAGTAATAGCTTCAAGTGAATGAAACAAATTTTTTCAAGTGACGTTTTCAGTAAATGAAAATTTTTCTGAGCTGTTTTGGACGCTTAAATCTGTTGCACCTTTGCATTCATTGGAGTTTTATCTCAACAATAAATGAATATAACGGTTGATTACAATGAAAACAACGCTGATTATCACACAAAATTGCAATGGACGATTGAATAAATACATATAATGAATAAATAAGGCTTACATGGGAATCATACGCAATCGATAACTTTCGAAAAATAACAAATAGACGGAATTTACAAAAAAAAAAACAAAAAAAACCCAGCTTCACGAGTACACTATTTAGAATTGCGACAGAATAATAAATAAATAGTAAAAGGTGATTTTTTGAAATGCAAACCATCTAGTTTTATATGCAGTATCGTTGACAGGACTGAAAACCTTCATAAAATGAGAACTATTGCAACCGTTAGGCCATAAACATGGAAATATCACAAGGAGAATAAAATTAACTTACATAAATTCATCAACTTTAAAGATAAAAATTATATTTTCAGTTCAATAACTACACTACTCCTACTGTAGACAGGAAACCTGAGTATAAGTCAAACTAGATGCTATAGCGAAATTAAAATATGGAAATATAACAGCGAGAATTAAATTATATGAATTCATAAACTTGAGACTCGATTTTATAGCGATAAATTAATGAATAATTTTTACAATAAATTAAACTTCTAAACTTTCCTTAAATTAAACTATTTCCATAGTCAAGGAAATCAGCAGTTATAAATTTGACGGTCACTCATAATCATGCTGTCTTTATCGAACAACGATCCTGCTCTTCCAGTTATCTTTTTCGTTCACGCTATTTCAAGTTGACGCTCTTTCTCTCATGTTGTCTTTGTCTAGCCAACAGAGTAGAACGGTCGATGCACCTTCTCACTTTTCCTCCTTCAACCACTGTTCGGAGTCGACTAAGCTAAAGACAGTACGAAATGGAGGGATGATTTGTCCGCTAGCTTCACTGCCAGCGGTCAAGGCCAGCCAGGTTAGGTTCTTTTCTACCTGCACTGATAGCTCGGTACATAGCGGTAGTGGAGTTGCTTCAGCTTTACCAAGAAGAAGTGGACACTCAAAACTCCTCATCTTGACCAGTCACTCAACCCCAAACCCCCCACCCTTCATCCCCCCTCCACAACCCAAAAAACAGGGTTTGACCGTTCACCAAACTAAAACTGTTCCAACAAAGTATTCTATTACCTCATGAGGGATTCAACTTGTCTAGGAGTCAAGGAACTAGGAGTTCTTCAAACCAAAGTTGTCTGGACAAGATTTTGGACATCAATTCTTGTGTTGTAAAGTTTTTGAGGAAACGAAACCTCTCGAAAAAAAGTTAGTTTTATCTTCTTTCGGACAACATTCTTCAAGTTAATGTTTGAATTTTGTGAATTGACATTGACTTAAAGACAGATTAAATCCAACTTGAGATACTGAAGATACAATTTTATCTTTGAAATTTAACTGTTATTAAAATTGTGAGAATGTTTGAATTTAGTGAAAATACCTTGACTTGACAACATTCTTCAAGTTAAATGTTTGAATTTTGTGAATTGACATTGACAGATTAAATCAACTTGAGATACTGAAGATACAATTTTATCTTTGAAATTTAACTGTTATTAAAATTGTGAGAATGTTTTAATTTTGTGGAAAGACCTGACTTGAATTCAGATAAAATTCAACTTGAAATACTGCAGATACAATTTTCCTTTCAACTTGAAAATGCGACTGTCACATATATGCCCATATTTGTTCCTACAGTTTTAGGTGATTTCCTGGACCCAGCGGGAAGTGATTTTACAGCAGAGAATAGAGTATTTTTTGCTCACCAATCCATTTTGTTACCCTTACAAAGATGGCCCAGGAGTTTCGTAGCTTATCTCTGATTGAACGGATACCTGCTACGGCAATCAGCTATCACTTCCCCAAGTTGACAAAATTTGTACTAGTTTACTGACCTGAACGGTGGTCATTATGGAGTTGGAAATTGAAATTTGAATGTTTTAGCGGCAATTTTTCAATTATTATTTCATTACATTCATTGACCTCCTGTAAAAGGGGTGTATGGACTTGTCATTGTCGTTAGTCGAACATAAAATAGATTATCTACCCTCTCAAACTCCCATTTCGAGGTTCGTAAAACTCTCTAAACTCCTCCAATATTTCTGCACAATTTGAATATTCAATTGATGACAAATAACGCCCAAAACCGTAGAATAAAAACACTTGTTTTCAACTTCGAACACCCCCAAAATTTGACTCAACAATATCAGTAAAGTCAAACGCCTCCAATGAATCCAACATTAAAATGGAATGTTAAAAATATTTTCAATAGTTGACTAGTGGACCAGTCAGCAACCTGACTATGCAATTGAAGGTCAAGTCAAGAGATAAAATCTACATTGCTTCTATAATAATATTGAGTCATTCTGCATTATTCATTATTTGGTCATACACAATCGTGTTTTCCCATTAAACCCTTTACATTTTTTTCCAAGGTTACAACTCTGTAACAAGTGTAATATCTCCAGAGCAGGATGAGATTTGTAGTGAAGAAAATCACGACTTGTGATTTCATTCAGCAGGAAAACTGAGAAACTTGAGAATAATAAAATAAAAAAAGTGGGAGTTCCTGGATTGAGCCCTATAAATTTCGTCAGAGTTTGAATGATTCATTTTTCTTCTTTGACTTGGCAACGTTTGGACTCATGAGTGTACTCTTCCACCTAACCACATACATGAGTTACAATAAACACCTTCATCACAATAATATAAACAATAATTGAAAAAATATACAGGCAATAACAGGAGCGCCTTAGGAGGGGGAGGGGGGGGGAGTCGTTTTGCCAAGCTTACAATGTCAAGGGAAAACATGTTTGGGGAAGTGATAGCCGCGAGCCGTAGCAGGTATCTGTTCAATCAGAGAGATAAGCTGCGTTCTCGTAGGTCCTGTTTGTAACGGTGACCGATTAGATCGGCAAAAAGACACTTCTCTGCTGTAAAATCACTTCCCGGTGGTTCGGAACCCACCTAAAACGGTAGGTCCACTCATCAATCACCATCATCCAACTCATTACCCACGCACTGGTCTCAGAGCTGTGGGCTTCATCCTCAAAAAAAAAACAAAAAAAAACAAATAGCTATTTGTGTTACTAGAGTGCAAAATAGCGTTTTTCTGCATCGAGAGTTTAGAGTTTCTCGAGTGCAGAAACAATACTTTGCGCTCGTATTACACATTAAATTTTTCCTACAGTTACGTATAAAGTAATTTAAACAGAACAAAACAGGACATACATAACCTGACAATTCCTCACATAACCTATCTTCGAATCAAATCGATTTCAACAATAACAACGACAACGACTATTTCGCAGCTGAAGCAGAGTAGCCAACCTATTTTTGAATGCAGAATAGGGAACCTGCGTATTACATGCTCACTCTTTTGTGTTGTTAGGTTGCAAATCTGGAGTGCGGAAAAGTACTCTTCCTACAACTGCTCGTAAAGTCGTTCTTTACGTACTGAAAACTAATTGTAAAATACCTCTTTACTGCTCAGCAAGCGGTAAAGTACTTTACGCTCGCCAGCTGTTTTCTTTACGCTTCTGTTTTGATTTTGATGTCTTCTCATTGGTGGATCGCGGAATCCGTGAATTCACATAACCTCAAAATGGCGCACGCTAACCAAATCCGCGCACGGTCTGTGATGTTAGAAACTACAAGTTTTTATTGTGTTGTAATCCAGAACTGCAGTTGTAGGAAAAATATTGTATGCAATTCGCGCGTGAAGCTTCTTTATCGCTCTCGCAAAATTACTGCGCTCCGCTATGCGTCGCGCAGTAAATGTTTTGGCTCGAGCGATAAAGTCGCGCTTCACGCTCTTAATACATAAATAACTATTCCCGCACTGTAATTTACTTTTCCGCACTGGTGCAGGAATAGACTATTTTGCGTGCTACAGTTAGTGCAAAAATAGGCACTTTTTCGGGTCACTGTAGGAAAAATTATTTACGTAGAGAAGTTTGACTATATTATTTAAACTTGAAAAATACACTCATGTTCACGATTATCTTAGTTTGACACATTGTTTGTTGGAAATGCCAGAAAACTCTACCGACAATTATTGCAATTTAAAATTCATTCACCCCAAAAATGTCATGTGTGCACGTAACCGTATTTGAGCGATAATAAATGACTGCTAAACGTTTTTCCTCAAACGATAGCCACTCTATTCTTAGCGAAGTCCACCGCGTGTCATTTGATAGTTGATTTGGGCCACAAGGCGTCATTAAACTTTGACTATTAACTTTAAACATTTACTGCAAATATTGTTCGACAACCGTAATTCCGCCAATCAATACAAAAGGTGTAAACGTCATTAGCGAAATATTCAGAAGACACTGCTAATTTTCGCTGGCCTCATTCTGAAATGCCTTCTTTGTTTGCTAAACGAGTCTTGCTAAATTTGAAGATGTAATTTGCTTGTGCTAGATGCACTTGCTCGTAACTCATGATAAGCTTCTCGACCCTTCTAGTTCTAGACTCATTGAAAGGTGAAATTGGTTCAAATTAAAACGAATATTGTTATTCCCTGGCGTCATACAAGTTTGGGAATTTTTTGAAAACCCTGTCCTCCTGCTACATAAGAAAACTTGTCTTTCTTCATTAAGCTTGTTGAAAAAAATTATTTTATAAAATTTTAAAACTAAAAATATAATGATAGCATAAAAATGTAATTTTTTTTGGAGGATGAAGCCCACATAGGTCTGAGACTTGTGCGTGGGTAATGAGTTGGATGATGGTGATTGATGAGTTGGATGATGGTGATTGATGAGTTGGAAGTAATTTAAGTAATTATAAGGTTAGTATTAACCTTGTAATAATCTCTTACAATATCTTCCTCCTCTTTTTACCTACTGTTCATATTCCTTCTCTTTCTACCTACTGTTCTTCGCCCTTCTTTTTCTATCTACTGTTCTTTTTCCTTCTCTCTCCTACTGTTCTTCTTTCTCCCTTCTACTGTTCTTCTTTTTCCCTACTTTCTTCTCCTAATTTCTTCTCTTTCTACCAACTGTTCTTCTTCCTCCTCCTCTTTCTACCTACTGTTCTTCTTCCTTATCTTTCTACCTACTGTTCATCTTCCTTCTCTTTCTATCTACTGTTCTTTTTCCTTCTCTCTCCTACTGTTCTTCTTTCTCCCTTCTACTGTTATTCTTCTTTCTACCTTCTACTGTTATACTTTCTTCTCTTTCTACCTACTGCTATTTTTCCTTCTCTTTCTACCTACTGTTCTTCTTCCTCCTCTTTTTACCTACTTTTCATATTCCTTCTCTTTCTACCTACTGTTCTTCGCCCTTCTCTTTCTATCTACTGTTCTATTTCCTTCTCTTTCTATCTACTGTTCTATTTCCTTCTCTCTCCTACTGTTCTTCTTTCTCCCTTCTGCTGTTCTTCTTCTTTCTACCTTCTACTGTTATACTTTCTTCTCTTTCTACCTACTGTTCTTCTTCCTCCTCTTTCTACCTACTGTTCATCTTCCTTCTCTTTCGACCTACTGTACTTCTTCCATTTCTTTCTACCTACTGCTCTTCGCCCTTCTCTTTCTAACTACTGTTCTTTTTCCTTCTCTTTCTACCTACTGTTCTTCTTCCTCCTCTTTTTACCTACTGTTCATATTCCTTCTCTTTCTACCTACTGTTCTTCGCCCTTCTCTTTCTATCTACTGTTCTTTTTCCTTCTCTCTCCTACTGTTCTTCTTTCTCCCTTCTACTGATCTTCTTTTTCCCTACTTTCTTCTCTTTCTACCAACTGTTCTTCTTCCTTCTCTTTCTACCTACTGTACTTCTTCCTTCTCTTTTTAATTACTGTTCTTTTTCTTTCTCTTCAACCAACTGTTCTTTTTCCTTCTCTTCTACCTACTGTTCTTTTTCCTTCTCTTCTACCTACTGTTCTTTTTCCTTCTCTTCTACCGACTGTTCTTTTCCCTTCTCTTTCTACCTACTATTCTTCTTCCTTCACTTACAAACTATAACCAACACACTAACAACACCTATAACTCACTCACAATCACTTTTATTTACTCAACGTTTCCCCATTTAAATGCATACTAACTTCCTCAGCAGATCAACACAAATCTGTCATCTTTCATCCTGATATTCATATGTTTATGTTGTTGTTTTGATTAGATCCAGAAGGGGAAAAGAACAGGGATCGATAGACATCATCTCCTATTTGCCCTGTCGATAGATGATTTACTCCTTTGTGGTGAATCCTTTTTATAGACAGGTGTTTCTGTGTGGGAAAAAGAGCAGTTTCTCAAGGACCACCGATCATCATCATCATCATCATCATCATCAGACTGCGGCTGAATACAGGTGATCTTCCAGGTGGAAGGGGGGGGGGGGGACCGTGAGAGCCGTTCGCTGAGAGTTCCCGTGATTGAGTGCGTTGGAGAGGAAGGGCGGGGGTGTCAGGGGAAAGGTAGACAATCCGAAAACCCTCTAGCTTTGGGATTAACGCACCTGGACCGCCGCCAAGGTCACATTCTTCTGTCATCGTCATTATACACTTTTACTCCTCTGATTTAGTAGATTTTAAAATGTTACAGCTGTTGTTTATAAAATAGACGAACTGGGACCCTCTGTTGAATAATAATTTATTATTATCGCGGGGAAGTGATAGCCGCGAGCCGTAGCAGGTATATGTTCAATCAGATAGATAAGCTGCGTTCTCGTAGGTCCTGTCTGTAACGGTGACCGATTAGATTGGCCAGCAAAAAAGACACTGTTCTCTGCTGAAAATCACTTCCCGGTGGTTCGCAACCCACCTAAAACTGTAGGTCCAACTCATAAATCACCATCATCCAGCTCATTACCCACGCACAGGTCTCAGACCTATGTGGGCTTCATCCTTAAAAAAAAATTAACAAACTGGTTTTGCTAGGATTTGTATGTTTGGTTACTGCAAATGCAAGTTTTTACTTATAGATTAGATAGATATAATCGTGCAAAATTATTTCCATTGCAAATATACAAAACAATTTTTTAAAAACTTGTTTTTTTTGTTTGTTTTATTATTTGTTAATATTTATTTATTGTTAATATTATTTGTTAATTTGTTTTATTTTATTTATTTGTATTATTTGTTTTGTTTTGACAGTTTTTCTTCATTCATTTTTTTATTGCTGATGATGCCCACATGAGTCCGAGACTTGTGCGTGGGTATGAATAGTGCGTGAGGTGAATGATAACACATAGATGCCAGACAGAGGAGCGGGATTCGAACCCACGACCGCAAGCTGAAGTTGCGACGCCCCAACCAACTGCGCTAAGCCTTGATTGATTTCTACTTTTTTGCAGATTTGACGCCTAGAGATCGGAGTCTCGACATAATTATATATTGTACTTTAAAAATTATATTATTTTAATCTAACAATTTATAATATTGTTCTATGTAAATTGTTATTTAAAAGACCCCTGCTATCGTCTGAATATAAAATAATTCCAATTTATTTTGAAATTTAGAATTCTGAATTATTGTAGTATTGTTTAGAATTATTTATTCCAGAAATAATTTTTGTTTTTGATGGTTGCAGATTCATGAAAATGTGTTCACTTGTTAAATGTCTGAAAATCCAAAAATTCTAGCATTATTCGTGAATTCAGAAAGAAATGTATTTACCGTATTTGTTATCCAAAATAAAATTTTGTATTTGGCTGCAAATATGTGAAAACGTAATCACTTGATAATTAAATTGTCCAAGAATAAAATAATTCTAGCATTCTTCATGGTCAGATAAATACAAATTGTAATTTTTTTTTTGAGGATGAAGCCCACATAGGTCTGAGACCTGTGCGTGAGTAATGAGTTGGATGATGGTGATTGATGAGTTGGACCTACAGTGGGTTCCGAACATAGAAGTATAAACTTGGAATGCTAACTCAAGCGGTGTTTGGAAGCTAGAAGCGAGCCGGCCGATGTTCCGTTTCCCCCACCACAGTGCAGTGCAAACGACACTTATTTCTGCACTCCAGCCATGTAGACAGCTACAGCTCACGGTGATTTTGCATTGATATTCAACATTATTTGACAAGTTTTGAGATTTGAGTATTGAGAATTTATTTATTTTATTGTACTGGCGACGAAAAAGAAGAATGCCAGCATACTGTGTAGCCTATGACTGCAAAAACTACATTACGAAGCAATATATGGATTATCTGCACATAGGTAAAAATACAGAATACTGTACAATTATATGTAGAATATATTATAATATATATATATTATATTATAGAATATGTAACAATTAACGTAATATACTTGATATTGACACTACGTTTGTTATTCGTATCATTGTCTATAAATCTGGCGCTATTAATACAGTATTGCTATCCTTATAAAGATCATTCTTCTCCAATTAGTTCAGTACATAGATAGACTAAATGTAAATATAAAATATTATATCCCATGTTATTGTTGAATTGTCCAAAATGATATTCTGTGAGTTATTTATTATAATAAGACTTTAAGAAATTATAATGTTATACAGCAGTTTGCGAAAGTATAACTGGATAACAACAATCAATTGAATTATTTAAGTTATTTACGGTATATGACATAATAAAGAATAATTATTATTATTATTATAAGTTTATAGTTCTATGGTTCCGAACCACCGGGAAGTGATTTTACAGCAGGGAACAGTGTCTTTTTTGCTGGCCGATCTAATCGGTCACCGTTACAAACAGGACCTACGAGAACGCAGCTTAATTATTGTATTTTTCTATCATTTGAAATGAATAATAATACATAAGGATGGAGAAATATAAAGTACTCCTATAATATACTATAATAATATTCCTATAACATAATAGTATTCCTAATTCCTAAAAAAGGTAATTGTCTGAGAATTCCATAAAAATTATCCTAGCTTTCTACTCATTCAAAATAAACAATTTTACTCATATTTGTAGTTTTGATATTTTTTTTTTTTTGAGGATGAAGCCCACATAGGTCTGAGACCTGTGCGAGGGTAATGAGTTGGATGATGGTGATTGATGAGTTGGACCTACAGTTTTAGGTGGGTTCCGAACCACCGGAATTTTAAACATTAATCAACTTCTTATCCCTTGCCTTGAGAGTGGTACATCCCTAGTTTATCCCAAATTCTCAAATTGATCCAAAATCTATTTTGCTACTAATTTGTTAGTATCACAACTATTGAAGTAAATGTTTATTATTATTATTATTTACTGATACAGTCAAAATACAACTAATTATAGAGAAACAACAGGCTTTTAACAGCCTCTATTACTAAATTTTTAAGAGTTCAAATATTTATAAGCATAGGTTATGTTTACGTTTTGATTAAAATATAACTTGAATCTTCTGGAAAACAAAGTTACCAAGTTCAATTTAAATTATGAAGCACTTTAGTTGATTCTATTTAATACAAAATACTGATATTGTCTGTATTAAATGTTGCCAGATGTTACAACAGTTCTTCGTGAATAGTTTTTTCATGAATTCCATTGTTCAAACATTTTTTATACACAAATCATCCAAGTTACTACTTTAAGTAACTTGAAACATACAAGTTACTATTTTTCTTACAAGCTGTGTTTTTAATACTGTGATTCCATATAGTACGCTCGTCTTATCCAACTGGTACTTCACACCTCTGAGGAAATCAGAGTTTCAAAACCGCCTTGGCTGTCGTGCATTGTTATCAAGCATCAAGCATTGTTCCCCTTTTCGACAAACAGGTACAGGAAAGAGTAGCGTTATTCATTAGTACATTACTGTCAATTAGAACATTGTCATTACAACAATAATTGAGAAGAATACTACAATAACAACTCAAGGCCAGGTTTTGTGGCAGCTTTTTGTTTTTTTTTCTAGTTTCAATATTGTCGAGAGCACACCTACCTTGAGTTCGTAATAGTCTGTGCTACGGTGTTGAAAATCACGCTTTTTACGCTATTTGTGTTAACATAGATACAATAAGAACCGCATTGAATACAAATATAATATAATGTAAACTTTATCGCGTCTTGTGAGAAAAATGTGTATATTTAATGGATGGTATCAAATAATGACAAAATGAATGAATTCAACATTAATTACAAGTTTTAATAATTTTTTTTAGGATGAAGCCCACATAGGTATGAGACCTGTGCGTGGGTAATGAGCTGGATGATTTTGATTCATGAGTTGGACCCATAGTTTTAGGTGGGTTCCGTACCACCAGCAAGAGATTTTAAATAGCCGAGTGCCGTAGCGGGTATCTGTTCAATCCGATAGAGATAAGCTGCGTTCTCGAGGTCCTATTTGTAACGGTGACCGATTAGATTGGCCAGCAAAAAAGACACTGTTCTCTGCTGTAAAGCTACGAGACTCCTAGGCGCTCTTTGTAACGATGACCGATTAGATTGGCCAGCAAAAAAGACACTGTTCTCTGCTGTAAAATCACTTCCCGGTGGTTCGGAACCCACCTAAAACTGTAGGTCCAACTCATAAATCACCATCATCCAACTCATTTACCCACGCATAGGTCTCAGACCTGTGGGCTTCATCCTCAAAAAAAAAAGAGATTTTAAAGTGATAGCCGAGTGCCGTAGCAGGTATCTGTTCAATCAGAGATAAGCTACGAAACTCCTAGGCGCTCTTTGTAAGGGTGACCGATTGGATTGGCTAGCAAAAAAGACTGTAAAATCACTTCCCGGTGGTTCGGAACCCACCTAAAACTGTAAGTCCAACTCATCAACCTATTCAATAACCACGCACAAGACTCAGACCTATCCTAGTGAAGTATTACTTAAAATGGCGAAGTCTGGACAAAATTCGTTCATTCTTGACTTGACAAGAGAGCAACGGAGAAAGAAAAAAGTAAAAATAGAAGGTTTTCCTGTTTGTATGACACTTGAATATTTTTTCCGCCTTTAGGTATGAAAATCTATGTTTCTTAATAGTACCTCCGCGCTCTTGATTCTTGATCATGTTTTGGCAAGGCAAAGCGTTGTTTTTACCAACTCGACTTGTAAATGAATGAACTTGACTGGTTCAGTGTTCAACATTTTACGGTTTAATCATCGGTCACCCTTGACCCAGCTAAAATAACTGATTTTATCCCAATTTCGGTTCGACTCCATAGATAACTGTGGCTGAAATCTTAATCAACTACCTCATTATTAACAACTTTTTGCAATTTGAATTCCAGCTCACCTTCAGCACGTTATCCGTTGGCGTCTACTGTATTTCCTTATTTTAAACCGGAAATTTCCTTATATATAATGACTACAATTTTTCACAAACATGAATCCAGTTATCAAATTTTTCTGGATCGGTTTTGACGTACTGCCAACTAAATGTGGAATTACTAATAAGCTTGGTAAGTTAAGAATTTTAAACTTATTAGCAGTTTTTTTTCTTTCTTCTCCTTCATCATTCCCCCAGCTACCTTTTTTTTGGAGGATGAAGCCCAGATAGGTCTGAGACCTGTGCGTGGGTAATGAGTTGGATGATGGTGATTGATGAGTTGGACCTACAGTTTTAGGTGGGTTCCGAACCACCGGGAAGTGATTTTACAGCAGAGAACAATGTCTTTTTTGCTGGCCAATCTAATCGGTCATAGGTCATAGTTGTATTAGATCAAGCAAGAAAAGGGTCTACTTCTTTACAAGTAGTTTTACCCAAGTCAATAAATAAAAGCATATAATTCACTTAGGAATAACTGCAAGAAAATCATGAATTCATCGTGTTTAAAAGTCATTTTTATATACATTAATATGTTTAATTGTTCTCTAAAAATAAAAATAATTGTATTTTTTGAAAACTTTATGTTTCAAAAATATTGAATTTACAATTTTTAAAAGCTACTTTTACATGTTCAATACTTCTCTAAAAACCATTATTAGGTTAACCCAGAAAAGGTTTGCTTCTTTACAACAAGTTGAATTTATACTAAAAGACATAACCTTAAAGAAAATCTTGAATTCATCGTGTTTAAAAGTTATTTTATTATACATTAATATGTTTAATAGTTCTCTAAAATTTCAAAATAATTGGATTTTCTGAAAACTTCAAGTTTTAAAAATCTTGAATTTATAATTTTTTAAAGCTAATTCATACATTTACATGTTCAATGCTTCTCTAAAATCCAAAATAATGAGATTTTATGAAAATTATACAAAATGAAAAAAATGATTGAATTTGAAAATAAATAATTATTATTTAAAAAAAATAACGCAAAAACAGTGCTCTGAACAATAACTTAAACTTGAGTCATAACTATTAACTTGGGTTAAATAAACAGTCCCATTTCAGAACTACTCCTTGTTGGAAGTCGGTTAAAAAAGGACAGTAAAACTTGTGTAAAACTACAACTTTCCAGTGCTCTGACTTATTCAATGCACTTTTCTTACTAAAACCTTTACATGACTTGTACTTAATTACAACCTGTATTTCCTTGGAGATGCAAGGTTAATCTTTATTACAGCATTACATCTAAAAGCAGAATTTTGAAAATAATTACACTGTAATGAGTAATTGCAAGTCGGTCAACTGGTAAGAAAAACTCTTGCATAGAAGTTAATTATGGTTCGAGTAAACTAGAGAATCGGCTACAAGTTTACGGTGTCCGTAAAATCAACTAGCAATTTTATGGAGTCCATAAAATAATGAGACAAGAAGCATATCCTGGCTTATTCTGTCTATTCTCATTAATCCTAGTCGTTTCTTATTGAAGATGTTTCTCATTATGAAGAAAGAGGCTGTACGTCTTGCCAATAACACAGAGTAGATAAATAATATTATTTATTACTTCTACTTATATCACTGCATATAAAGTAATTTATTGATTTCAACCAATTAATCCTACTTTCAATTAATATAGTAGTTTCTTCTTAAATATGTTTTTCATTTTGAAGGAACGACTTCTTTCTAATAACACTACCGTTGAGTAGATGGAAATATCCGAATTATGAAACGTTCATTTTACTTCAATGTTTTATTATTATTATTATTATTATTATTATTATTATTATTATGCCCCGCTGGACTAACGATTTTTTATTTTTTTATTGGCTTTGAGTTGTCACTTTCCTTGATAGCAAGTGGGAAGTGATAGCCGTGAGCCGTAGTTGGTATCTGTTCAATCAGAAAGAGATAAGCTGCGTTCTTCTAGGCACTCTTTGTAAGGGTGACCGATTAGATTGAAAGAAAGAAAGAAATTAATTTACAGGAATAAAACAAAAACAAACAACACAAAAGCTTACAAGTTACAAGAGCAATTATTGTAAAAAAAAATTGTAAAATGACTAAACTTGCGTAACTTCACATTAATAAATAGATATTTTCCTGTAAAAAGAAAACAAGCCCAACAGATTTTTAAAAAAATCCAATTAAAGGGCTTAGCTAAAACGACACTGTTCTCTGCTGTAAAATCACTTCCCGGTGGTTCGGAACCCACCTAAAACTGTAGGTCTAGCTCATCAATCACCATCATCCAACTCATTACCAATTACAGGCTTCAGACCTATATGGGCTTCGTCCACAAAAAAAGGGTTGAGTATGTAAAATTATTTTGTAGTTCTTTTGGTAAATAAATTAGAATAGAATGTGCTTATTGCCAATCCCAAGAAATGTAACAATATATCAAGCATTGTACATAAATTATAAGTGATGCAAAAAAACTAGAAAATATTGGAATACAATAGAAACTAAATGGTTAAACTATTGTTATTATTTTTATTATTATTGTACATAAATTATTATGAGTGATGCATAAAAACTAAAAAATATGGGAATATAATACAAACTAGCTGGTTAAATTATTATTATTATTTTTATTATTATCAAGCCGGTAAATGGATGCTTTATTCTAATTATATTATTGTACTATATTATTCTATAATTGTATCTTTTGTAATGACGAAAAAATGACAATATTATAAATCTGTACACTGCTGGAAGTTTTGTGCCCTACAAACAACCTGTTCACCTAAAAATCAACAAAACCCCTTCTACTTCATGCTACTACATAATATTATAAAAAAATTAATTTTATTATATTTAGAATATTCTTTCCACACAAAAAGCAGCTATGATTCAAAGTGAAATCGTTAGTGTAATGTACTAGTGTTGTAGCCTACTGTGTCAAGTGGATTGAATGTCATGTTATTTGGAAATTCTGACTTTTTAGTCTGTTCAAAATTAGTATTTACTTGTATTAAATCAATATATGGGACCTCCTGAAAAACCTACTGGTTTAGAAGGACTTTTGTTGTAATGATACTGTAAATAAATTGATTGAATTAAAAAATTAATTAATTAAAATGATCCTACCATAATGTATAATAAGACGAAGTTGTCACTTCGATCCTTGTTGTCACAGATCCTACCATACTAACAAAAATACATATCGGACAAACCAGTGGCGAATATGATTTCAATTTTTTGTGGTGATGGGGGGGGGGGGGGGTGCAAGACCCAAGTTTGACATTCCTTGTTTTAGTATAGTTTGGAAGATATATGACAAATTCCAAGCTTACATGACACCAGATTCTTGGAATATTATTATTTTTTAAAGGTTTCAAGCAAATTACATAATTTGTTGTGTTTAACCATAGACGAACCATCAAGACAATAACACTATGTGGGACATCTACTTACTATCCCTGATCAATGGTTCAACTGAGCTCTGCTTTAGCGCGAAAGCATTAGATTAGATTACTTTATTCATGCTAGTTTATAATTTTCTTATCAAATGTTTGCTTTCTTTATTCATGATATATTTACAATTTTCTTTTCAAATGCGTGCTTACATGCAATATTTCAACATCACATAGAAAGTAGACCTACTATTTACATTTTGTTGGAAATATTAAAAGTGATCTAATGGGTGGAGTTAATGAAATAAAATTCTAAGTGATGCATTTACATGAAAAGGCGAAGTTTGGACAAAATTTGGAGCACTTAACCTTATATGCCTAATGCTGGGGTGTGGTATACGGATCTATAAAATCAGTTATTTGATTTATTTATATTAGTATTAATTTATGAAACAGTTGTAAATTTGTTGTTTTTTATTTGATGTAAGAAGTTTTCTTTTGTCTGTATAAATAAATGATTATGAAATGAATAATTGACAACACAGATTTGTGTATGTAAAAGTTTGTTTTACCATATTTTTTATCATCATTGTGTTGTACCCCTGTTACAAACACATCTATTATGTAAATTACAATCAAAATCAATCAATTTCATTACAAAAATCGTTTCATTGTGTAAAATCTTTTCACCAAGCAGCTAGATGAGTTTCGTTTGAGAAAAAGTCTCGAAATGGAATCTAATGTAGAAAAGTTTGTAATGCCAGAGGAGGATTATGTGAAAGATACGGTGAAAGCGTACCTTGAAAAAAATAAATTGGGCAAATACAATCCAGAAGAAGCTGCAAGACGAGAAGCCGAGGAAAAGCGAGAAGAGGAGGAAGAAGAAAATGCTGTGAAAAAAAAAAGATTCAGAATAGATCCCAGCAGCCTCTTCACATACTGTGCAGGTAAGGGAGTAGACACCTAGTCCCGACTTACACTTGACCTTCAAGCTATGTAACACGCTAGGTACTCCAAGATAAGGGGGGGGGGGGGGAGACAACAACTGAGAAAGTAGAAGAGGAAATAATGGAGGTTGGAGGAGAAAACAAAAAAAAAATAATGAAGAAAGATGAAGAAGAGTCCCTCTCCTGAGTATTGGACCGGTTCTGGCTGGATGGCCAGTTAGTTAAGCTACAAGAAGTTGTATAATAATGTGATTTGGTGCCCGTGGCGAGACGGGGTAAACTTTGGGGCAAGGGGGGGGGGGAGTGTAGGAGCGTAAAGTCGGTCTACAGCGAGACAACCAACGTAATAGCCGGACAGAAGCAACGGGTCTACAGCAACGACTACGCAACCGCATTCCTATCTGCTGCTCACAACCCACACTCTCCATTTCGGTGCGAGCTGGGCGCATCTTCAGTTGTTGTCTCTGCACGCCATCCAAGAAAAAATGCCAGAGACAAAGCGCGAATCGAACCTAGACCCACGCACACCAATGTGATACCGTTGCTGAATGAGAACAGCTGATGAATGTTGCTGGAAGGAAAGTGTGTGACAAGATTTGGGACTTACAATGAATTTAAATAAATTTTTTTGATTATTTTGAAATGTATAAGTAGTTAAATATGTTACAGATGGACATGAAGAACAGTAAACTCAACTTTTATTTAGAAATAAATTAGAGTTAAGGGAAGTGATAGCAGGTATCTGTTCAATCAGATAGAGATAAGCTGTGTTTTCCTGGCCACTCTTTGTAAGGGTCACCGATTGGATTGACCTGCAAAAAAGACTGTTGTAAACTCACTTCCCAGTGGTTCGGAACACACCTAAAACTGTAGGTCAAGTTAGACACTCTTTGTAAGGGTGACCGATTAGATTGGCCAGCAAAAAGACACTGTTCTCTGCTGTAAAATCACTTCCTGGTGGTTCGGAACCCACCTAAAACTATGTCCAGCTCATCAATCACCATCATACAACTCATTACCCACGCACAGGTCTCAGATCTATGTGGGCTTCATCCTCAAAAAAAGAAGTGAGTCTTCGATGGGAGACCCTACCATCGCGATAAGTAAGGTGGTTATTTTGAAATACATAAACTAATTCAATGTATCAGACGGACACAAAGAACAGTAAGTTAAACTCAACTTTTGTACTGTAGTATTCATATAACTTGGCAGCGTGTAGCAGATGGGACATGCTACATCTGAACCCAGCATACAGTACTGCTGCCAAGATATATGAAAACTAGAGTACACTTATTTAGAATGAATTTAGAGTGAATCTCCGACGGAAGACACTGTACACCATCAATACTTATCGCAATATTCTGATCCCGATATCCATATTGAGAGTGTAAAAATTGTTGGAATTCCTGCAATCCATCGATTTTACACCTTAAATATGAATTTTTTGATACAAATAACGTTAAATAGCGTTAAATAAATAGCATTAGAACATTCAATCGTAACACTCTATTATGTTAGAGCGCTTTCAAGGGGCAATCTAATTGTAACCAAACAAATGTAGACATGTGCTAGACTATTATACTTGTGACAAGTAAGTCTAGAGTTAGAGAGCTCCCTATTTTTAGCAAGTTGCATCGTATAGACAAACCTTGAATTGCATGAACATTCTGTTAGCCTTTTTTGCATTAATGATTGTGATATTAAGGTAGATATCCATAATAAATATAACTTAATGTTATAACAAGCAAATTTATTATAAAAATGTATGATACTATCGTTTTTGAAACACAATTTTCAGTTTGAAATAATTGAGAATCACGTGACTGTAGAAACTATAGTAGCGCGTATTTTTAAAGGCTAATTACATGTGGTTGTTGAAACATAAAGTCTTATTCATACACCAATTATTCCAGAATTAAATTCAATATAAAATTATCAACTTATATCGACTCTATATAAGATTTTCCCCAAATAAATCTTTTGAATAGCGAGCAGTTAACTTCGTTCTTATCCAGCGTTGAAGTCACAAATCGAAATCTGATTACTGAAGCTATTATATACAAACCCTCTAGAAAAACATTAAATTTCAAGAGTTAAAGTTAACGAATCGGTTAGTTTCATAAGTTTAGACTGCAAGTTGTGGTAAGGTAATTGATTGATTTACAAATTTTCAGGTTCTCTAAAGATGAAAATACAGAAAATCACATACTGCATCGCAGTTCAACGCAGCGTAAAAAGTCGCAAGAAAAACTTGACTTTCCAAAGGTTTTCAGTTAGTTTCATAATCAATTTATGGAGAATAAAAAAATATTTCATTTCATTACCTTATCCTAGTAGATAAGTTACTACACAATCTATAAATTACTTGATTGTGTTGTGTTATGAATAAATGAATAAATTTACTATATTTATGTATTTACTATATACACCATCTCTTTCCAATTTAGGCAGTAACGTGCACCCGCTAAGCTTGCATGCGGTCGCACAGACATCTCATCCCTCAACACAAACCGTGATTGGTTGAGACTGTGACCGTCGTCTCGGTATCGGGGTCACAGTTAACAACCGTGAGAGGGGGCCCCCGTAGGGGGGGGACCGCGGTGTGCCGCCCTTCCCCCCCCAACCCAGGAGGGGGGACCGACATCTACGGTCGTTGCCTTGACTTTGGCCCTGCTATATAATAAAAATCGACCGCGCGCAAAAGACACGCTAGAGCGCGCAAAGCACTTTGTTCTGCTACGCTGGACGCCACAAAAACATTATCACGATTCGAACGAGCAGACAGAACACAAAAAAGGAAAAAGATAGAAAAGGTAACCGTATAAAATTCATAAACTGCCTCCTCGCTACCCGTTCGATGTAACCTGAGAATCCTGCAACGCCTGGAATTTCTGCAATAGAACGTCTGCCGCCTTCTAGATCTATCTGAATTACTATTGTACTGGAAGAATGTTATTGTTTCTAACGCGTATGGTGGAACTTAATGATGTGTGACCGCATATGATTGAATGTACAAGAGATTCTAATCTTTAAATTAGGCACTTTGAAGCCTACAGGTGAATCTACAAATGGGGAAGGAATGTGACTCTAATTATGGTTAATGTTGCGTGGTTGGACGCCATTGAATGTAGGTAGACCCTGTGTGAAAATATTCTCTTTAAAATCACGCGTTTTGAAGCCTATATGTGAATCTATGAATAACTTCTAGATATGTTCTGTACGCCTGAGTAGAGAACAAAAACATTGAATGTAGGCCTAAAATTTTTTTTTTTAAATTAATAGTTTTGAAGTCTACGGGTAAATCTACGAATAGCTGCGGAATCAGTTCAGTACGCATGAACAGATAGCCAAAAGCATCACATTAAGATATATCTTGCCGGTGTGTGGTACTCACTAATGTCATGTGAATCCTATTATGTAGCAGTAGCCCAAGGTTATAAAAATTGTTTTAAAACCTTGTTGGATGTTCCGTTTTCAACTGGAAAACTGATGGGGCATGACGTTTTTCAATTCGATAGCACAGAGTATTCCTTATCAATGCCAGCTTATTAAGGCTGTGTGCAGGGTTTTTGGACATAATTTTTTTTTTCTAAGTTTATTGTATTTGATATTATTAAGGTATTGAAATGTTGACTACTGCCATGAGAAATTATTTTTTTCATCAAATATTTTATGGAATATGGGAGCTCAAAGTTGAAATTTTTCGGTTTTTGGGGGCAATTGATCTCCCCTATAAGTTATTATAAACTTTTAATAATTTTTTTTTATATGAAAGACACATTGAGGAATAAAATGACATATTTTTCATCATGATCAAACGAATAGTTTTCTCAAAATATGTTTTTTAAAACATGCGAAAAATTTCAGTTTTTCAAAAAATTATTTTGAAAAAACCAATTGTTAAATTGAAATAAGTGTCTTTCAGTTATAAAAAAATTATCAAATGTTTAAAATAACTCGTAGGTGAGTTCAATTGCCCCCAAAAACCAAAAAAATTCAACTTTAAATTCCAATATTCCATAAAATATTTGATGAAAAAAATAATTTCTCGTAGCAATAGTTAACATTTCAATACCTTAATAATATCCAATACAATGAACTTCGAAAAAAAATCATGACCAAAAACCCTGCGCACAGCCTCAAGATTAACGGCTGTATTAAATTAACGTTCCTTCAGGTCTCTTGACTCGAGGGACTTCTAAAATGCCTATATTAATATTTTATAGTGCTATTATTTTTTTTAGTACATTACATTTCAAGAGTCCCTCGAGTCAAGAGAAACTGAAGGAACCTTTATGTATAAGGCCTACCCTAGGTCTTTGGTTCCACAGTTAGAGTACACAAATAGAGCTGAAGTTTGTAAGTTACCGGTAATTCTGAACAGAGTGACGTCATGACTTCTCTATTTTCCTAATTTTAACCTTGTTTTTATTAACCTTGATAGAAGCCTGCTATGTATAAGTGCTGTAGTAATATATCAATCACCAAGAACAATGAATTCAAGATTAAAGTAGCGGACTAAATTATAGGTTGAAGACAAGATTTTGCTATTAATCCATAAGAAGTTTAAAATTCAGTAGTGCACTGACTTGACTGACTACATACAGTGCAGCCAATTTGTTAACAACTGATGGGAGTTTGCCACTTCCCTTTGTCTAATTTCTATAATTTTGGCAATACCTAACCACCCGCCTACTTTCATGATTGCTAATTTAGCATAGAATAAACAAATTTACTATCACCTCACCTGATGCATGAACCTTGAATAGGTAGCTGTCATCGCCTCTCGATAATTACCTGAAACAAAGGAAATGAACTCAATTATAATCAAAATAAATAAAATTATTCGTTAAATTTAAAAATACATAGAAATTTCTTTAATTAGAAACAAATTGTATTGAACAATCATTACAAATTGTATTGAAACTACATTACTGATTCCTACAGCAATAACCTAGTAAAATTCCAAGATTTTTCCTCTTGACACTTTGCATTTCATCTTGAGGAATGTTTAGAAATAATACTTTGAGGCATGCAACTGCCGCATGCCCCACGTGCCACTCTGTCAACATGGAACTTCTATCAAGGGCGGATTAAAGGAAGGGGCGGAGGGGGCGACCGCCCCCTCTGAGGGCTTGCACATTTAAAAAAATAAACACATGCGACACGCACACGGTAAAATGTTAATTGTCCCGCCACATCTTTGACAGACGGAATATAGCATGTCATCCCACTTGTCTTATTTTCTATATTACCTGTACTTTATCTTTAACTTTTGCTATCTATATAATTATAATTCAATGAAGAATTAACAAATGACAGAGAATGAAGGAAATCTTATATCAAGTGAAATACTTTTGAATAAGATTAATCTCTTATAGAATAGGTAGGGGCATATACATCTCTGTTTGTATTTGACCTAGTACGTATTTATTGAAGAACTGGTATTATGAAGCATGAGAGAATGTTGAGAGTAATTTAAATATAATATATAGGTCTAAAAATCATCACGATCATGAATAAATTGCTTAGACTCAGTTCATTTCTTTGTAAATTTTGATAAAAAGTTAAGCTAGCAAAGCAATTTTTGTTCAAGATATATACAACAATTTCTATTCATTTCAGATGAATATACAGAAATAAACTACCATACTCTAGTTAGGGGAAATTTGATTGTTCTTAAACAGAAAAAAATATATTTAATATATTTCTTCTCCATTTTAAGTGCTAGAATGGTGTAAAATGCGGTTAAAGGCTACTAAATTTCCAAAATTATTATTCCATATCACCCCCCCCCCCCCCCGGACCACCAGTATTTTTTCAGTATATCGCCCCTCCCCATAAAAATGCATTAATCCGCCACTGACTTCTATGAGTAGGGTTTTAAGGCATGCAACAATTGACATTTCATAAATTAGAAACAAATCATATTGAAACAACTATTACAGCTTCCTACAGCAATAACCTAGTAAAATTCAAAGATTTTTCCTCTTGGCACTTTGCATTTCATTTTGAGGAATGTTTAGAAACAAGACTTTGAGGCATGCAACTGCCGCATGCCCCACGTGCCTCTCTGTCAACATGGAACTTCTGATGATCAGAACTAGTGTAGGCGTAGCAATAAGCACTAAAAACACAATTTACATCTATTTCAGGAGTTTCAAACCAACGTAAATAATTCAAAAGCTGTAAAGTTTCTATAAAAATGTCAATATCAACACCTGAAGGTCGCTTAAGTAATGCCACAGAAGGCTTGCACGTGCATCTATAAACTCAGGCAAGCAGAAAAACGAACTGCTCGTTATTCATCAGATGAAACATTCCAATATAAAAACATGGAAAAATGTGTCATGTCAGATCCAGGAGAATATTACAAAACATGTTTATGTTGTCAATGAGAACTATTTACGTTATACTTCGTCAATGAATCCCAAACTATACATCTAATTTATTTATTGGCATTTTGACAACATTTACGGTTTTTACAAGCAGGGAATTCAAATCGTGCATTACATAATGGCAAGATTGAATATAGTTTAAATTTTGATTCTGAAGAGATGTCTTGTGGAACAAGAAAAATTTTATGTCTAATATATAACCTTGAGCATAGGTGATAGTAGGTGAAATTTTAAAGGGAAAATGTAAAAAAGACTTCTCTGCTGTAAATCTTTTCCCGGTGATTAGAAACCCACCTAAACCTATAGGTCCTAAGGGTTACCGATTGGATTGGCCAGCAAAAAAGACTGTTCTCTGCTGTAAAATCACTTCCCGGTGATTAGCAACCCACCTAAACCTTATAGGTCCAACTCATCAATCACCATCATCCAAAACCCATTACCCACGCACAGGTCTCAGACCTATTTGGGCTCCATCCTGAAAAAAGTCTTTCAAGTGTTTTTTAGTGTTCCGTTCAAGTCAACTTTTAAATAAAAACCATCAAGTAAAATGAAACAAATCATTTTTTTTAGTAAAATTTTCAGTGAATCTAAATTTTTCTTGTGAAATAACCTGGAAGGATTATGAGGCCAAGTCAAAATTTGCAAATATAGCAGTTTCGATTCTGAGGGGAGCCAAGCCGAGAAGATTATCACTTGGTGAGTCACAATAGTAGCTTATTCAAACAAAAACCTAGTTATATTGGTAGGAAATTCTACAACAAGCTACCGCAGTTTTTGAAGAGTCTTGAAAATATAGAAATATTTAAAAAACAATTGAAAATAAATATTTAGTTGATAAAGCTTTTTATAGTGTACAAGAGTTCCTTTCACATCAAAATTAAGCCTCACCTCAACTAATTGAAGTAATTATGGTATCTAGTATATAATATTGTTGATCTGACTTGTCTTATACTCCTTAACTGGAGTCTCCAAGACGTAATCTACAAAAAAAAATATATTTATGAACGTTCCTTCTGTGTTTCTTGACTCGAGGGATTCTTGAAATGCTTCTATTCTAAAGGCACTTCAAGAGTTCCTTGAGTCAAGAAACATTGAAGGAACGTTCATAAATACGGTCACAAGTCTGTTGCATCTTTGCATTCACTGTATTATTATCTCAATAAATAAATTAAATTAAAAAAGCCAATATTGTTAGAAATCCAAAACGCAGTTGTGAATCGGAACAGGCAAGAGCCTAAACCATGAATGTAAGAAGATGAAAAAGAAAAACTCAGTTGAAAGTAACCTGGTTTGTGGAAAATCAATCAAAATCTCTACATAGCAATCATGATTTCTCGAATCTCGTGCATTGATCGTCTCTCTGCTTCCTAATTGCAATGGGAAAAGTAGGAAGAACAGAGAAAAGCTTGTAGTTAAAAGGACGAAGTAGTTTCAAAATGATTTTTTCGGACGATTTTTCGTTGAATCGAACGCAATTTATATTTAAACGGATCGACTGATAAAAGTGCATCACTTCCATCGTTCCATGTATTCATTTCTCGATCTACAGATCAGTCTCAGCTCATCCATCCCCAATATAGTTACTGTATGTGGAACGCCCAGGTAATAGCTCCACCACCATTTTCGTATCACACAAAAGACCTGTTATTACTTCTTTACATTGCAACAAGGAGGTCGCTGCAGTCTATAGGAGGCTGTTATAGACAGCATACAATAGACCGCGCACACAAAAAGAATTACTGTGGCCTTAATGCATGTCTTGTATTCAATGTTCTCGTTATTACTTTTATAGTTGCAGGTTGGCACAACTGAAAATGATACAAGGAAGTGGATTATTTCGCCAGTGTTGCCATTCGAATATTTTTTCTTCGTGGCAAATCATTTTCCTCAGCTGGTTCTGGAACGATTTTGTATTGTATTCGGAACACTGAATAATTTTGGTCTCGGTAGGTAGCTATTGGAACTATAGTAAGATATGATAATATAGTTAACTATAGTAAGATAAGATCTATAGTCAGAAGTTGGTTATCATATAGTTATTGCACTTGTTTTATGGTACCTTATGGTACAGGAAAAGACAATAAAGGTGCTTACACAGGGGGGCATCACATCATCCAGAATAATCAAATATAGTCATAGAATAAGTTACTGCTGTTGTTTTATGGTGCCTTATGGTACAGGAAGACAATAAGGGGTCTTATGGAGCATCACATCAAATACTCCAGAATAATCACATATCATAGTCATAGAATGCGCTTGTTTTATGGTATCTTATAGTACAGGAAGAGAATAAGGGTGCTTGCACAGAGCTATCCCCAATACTCCATATTCCTCCTTACAACTCATCCGCGAATGCTAAAATGTCTAGACAGAACAGAACTTTTCCATAAACATTTACTTAACAAACTTGTAACATACTGGTTACATTTTATGCACGCACATGTTGTGCTCTAAGTTATTCTGCACATTCCTTTCACGATGTCCCTGAAAAAAAAAACGAGAATACGCAGTCCTAGTAAGTTGTAAGCTAGTAAACTGTATTCGGTCACTTATTTGGTAGAATTTTTCAGTACAAATTCACAGTTTTTCCACCTCTGTTCAGTTCATATTATAAAATAGAATTGTAAATTTTCTTCAGTTTGTACTTCATAAAATCATAAATCTCTACTCCAGTTGCACGGGACGAACCTACACCGTTTACTATTGTATTCCATGTTTGATCGACACCAGTATAGACGCTAGAAAATAGTAGAGTGCAACAACGTTTACTATTGTATTCTATTCTACTCCACTTAGATGCTGTAAGATGATAGAGTGCACCGCAACAGCTTGTTACCGAGTTGCAGTTGTTACATCTTAGTGTATTTTCCATGTACGGAGGACCAGCAATCATCTTCAATGATGAAGCGATTTTATGCGGCGAGAAAGTCAATTTTCAACTGCGAATATGAATAATGTTGCTCTCAACCTGTTCCACTATTCATCTCGCGTCTGTTTATTGTTGGTATGGTTTCAAGATCAAGTCCATCGTAAATACAGCATTCTGTTTGGCAATATGGCGTTCTATATTGTGAGATGGTTGTAATTTTTAAATATTCAATTTCACAGCCATATGCTTCAAGATCTAATCTGCGAATTATTACAACTCACTAATATTATGAAACAGGCCTACAACCTGTTACTATTGTTACATGAAGGCAACATTATATAGTATAATTGGGAAGTTTTTACAACAGCATCTCTTCATGAAAGACTTCATCAAAAATTCTATTCACTCTGGACATCATTCGCTTGAATTTATATGGCCACAATGATTTGAAAGTGAAACGTTAGTATCTGTAACGTGATAGCGGAGGGCCGTAGCAGGTATCTGTTCAATCAGAGATAAGCTACGAAACTCCTGGGCGCTCTTTGTAAGGGTGACTGATTGGATACCGTAGCAGATATCTGTTCAATCAGAGATAAGCTACGAAACTCCTGGGCGCTCTTTGTAAGGGTGACCGATTGGATACCGTAGCAGGTATCTGTTCAATCAGAGATAAGCTACGAAACTCCTGGGCGCTCTTTGTAAGGGTGACCGATTGGATACCGTAGCAGGTATCTGTTCAATCAGAGATAAGCTACGAAACTCCTGGGTCATCTTTGTGAGGGTGACCGATTGGATTGGCCAGCAAAAAGGACTCGGTTCTCTGCTGTAAAATCACTTCCCGGTGGTTCGGAGCCCACCTAAAAGTGTAGGTTAACTCATCAATCACCATCATCCAATTCATTACCCACGCACAGGTCTCATACCTATGGGATTCATCCTCCGAAAAAAATGTCTTGTGAGTTTAAATCAGTATTCTGTAAATACAGTAATCTGGTACCAAGTACTACGGTATGCAGCAATCTTTATTACAATCTTTAAGATTTCTGGGAATTTTATTTCTAAAAAAATCTGTGATAGGGATGAAGAAGCCCACATAGGTCATAGCCATGAGGTGGAAGTGATGATTGATGAGTTGTACCTACAGGTTTAAGGTGGGATACGAACCACCGGGAAGTGATTTTACAGCAGAGAACAAAGTCTTTACAGCAGAGTCTTTTTGCTGGCCAATCTAATCGGTCACCCTCACAAAGAGGGCCCAGGAGAGCGATGCTTATCTAATCTGATTGAACAGATACCTGCTAAATCTTCAAGATTTTTATTATTTATGTGTTTAAATAGTGTGCCCCTACAGTAAAACCAAGTATAATAACGAATAACTATTTCGTTCATTTTACATCCTTTTGTAAAGACTCTTTACGGAAAGGAAAACACCAAAATTCATCAATTATGAAAGTTTTATGTGATATATATAAACCCCAACTTAGCGCCCTAATTTTTATATAATTCATAATTATAGAAATCCCAATTTCATGCCGTAAATTTTATACAATTCATATAAAAACCCTAAAATTTATATGATTTACATAAAACGCCTAATATTGGGTACGTTTACAATAGAATTACAACAAAACAACTATAACAACAACACTCATTATCACCTGACATACACACTGTCTAACGCTGCTCTACAGAATTTTGAATTTAGAACAAGCGGAGATATACAGTGGCCCCATTTGCGTGAATTAATCGTATTAATCATCCAAAATTAACATCTCGAGTGATATGAATAATTCTTTTAAAAGAGTTAAAAACGTTGGGGGTGTAATGTATAGAAAGAAAAATTTGTCAGTTTGAAACTAACGTTATCGTGATTAAATTTGCTCAAACTCTATTAAACCCAACGAAATTTTACAAATAATGTTGTAAAATTCCACAATAACTCTTAAAAATCATTGTAAAAATGAAATTTACATACCCGACCAATAATTATCACGTAATCTTCGCCGCGTAATTACAATGACAATATTATCTTCACTAAAATTTATTAATTTCGCTGAAACTTTGTGTAGGCAATGACCTTGAAAAGGCCTGTTACCTAGCTTAGCTTGCACGTGTGTCTAAATTCTAAACGAAGTACAAAGTCAGCTTTTATTATTCTCTTTAAGATAAAAAGACGATTGCTGTGCTGAAGAAGGTTTGGCAACTGTGAAGATCACGATCTTTTCTTCCATCTCTCAATAAACGATTAACGATCTGCCGTTTATTTTAAAGCTGATTTGCATACAATGAGATGCGGCTGCATCAAGCTTATGACTATGAACAAGAAGAAGGTTCTGGTTATATAGCTTTTGGTTGATAGGAACTAGAAGAAGGAAAATGTTTAGAATTAACTTTAAATGTTTAAAAAATCAAAAGAAAATCCGAATTTAAAGTTAAATTTTTTATCACAATTTGAGAATCTCCGAATTATTTCGTGGTTGATTTGCATACAATGAGATATGGCTCCATCAAGCTTATGGTTCTGAACAAGAATAAGGTTTTGGTTTATAGAAAGTCGAATATCCAAGAAAAAGGTTTAGAATTAACATGAAATAATTAAAACTAAAAAGAAAAGCTGAATTTAAAATCTCAATTTGATTGAGAAACTCCGAATAATTTAAGAAGGTTCTGGTTATAGCTTTTGGTTGATAGGAACTCGAACAAGAAAAATGTTTAGAATTAACTTTAAATGTTTAAAAAATCAAAAGAAAATCCGAATTTAAAGTTAAATTTTTTATCACAATTTGAGAATCTCCGAATTATTTCGTGGTTGATTTGCATACAATGAGATATTGCTGCATCAAGCTTATAGTTCTGAACAAGAATAAGGTTTTGGTTTATAGAAAGTCGAATATCCAAGAAAAAGGTTTAGAATTAACCTGAAATAATTAAAAAGAAAAAGAAAAGCTGAATTTAAAATCCCAATTTGATTAAGAAACTCCTAATTATTTCGTAGTTGATTTGCATACAATGAGATATTGCTGCATCAAGCTTATGAATCTGAACAAGAAAAGGGGGTTTGGTTATGGAAGAAGCTTATAGGTGTTAGAAACTTGAAAATCCAAGAAAAAAGGTTTATAATTTACTTGAAATAATTAAACATCAAAATGCACAAGAAAAATTAAATTTAAAGATACATTTTTTATCTCAATTTGAGACCATTCGAATATTCAATAAATTCCCCAGAATTAATTTAAAAACATTGATATGTTGTTCTTGTAACGATTAATTATTGAATATATTAAATTATTAATTTATCAATATTATTACTGGTATAAATAAATAACAAATAGTAGATTTATTTTTTATTTGTATAGTTCCTAATTATATATTAGGAACTATAATTAGTTAGGTTATTAGGAACTAATATTAATTATTGTTATATTAGTTATTAGGAACTATAATTATAGTTCCAAATTAAATATTTTCAATAATTTAATAACCAATTAAATATTTCAGATTCAATATTAGAATATTCCTTACTTTTTTGCATGGAATTTCCCAAACCCAATATTTGTTTTAAAAAATTGAATTAAGTTTAAACTGAAAATCTTCATAAAGATTCACGTTTAAAGAAGTTTTATACAATATGCGTATGATTATGTACAGTTAAATGATGAGTTTGTTCCTATGCCTTCAATTACTTTTGGTAATCATGAATCATGAGATTGATAATTCTGTACCTAGTCATTCTATTATGTGAAAAAGTTGTAAGGGAACTTCAGGCTATATATCTTATTATTTAATAAACTATATTGCAAGATTGTTTATTTGAAATTATTAATTGGTAGTTTACAAGTATTGCTTTATATTTTAATTACTTCAATGCTTGCTATTCAATAATTTGTGATACTTTAGAATATTTTTTCAATCAAGATTTCAAACTACGGAACAAATAAATAATAATACCGATTGATTAAAATTACACCAGGAAAATTTTCATATTTGTTGAAATTTAAAATTCTTGAAATAACTCATTTCTTTTGGCATGGATTTTAAATCTTTTTTTTTCTTTTTTTTTTTGAGGATGAAGCCTACATAGGTTTGAGACCTGTGCGTGGGTAATGAGTTGGATGATGGTGATTGATGAGTTGGAGCTACAGTTTTAGGTGGGTTCCGAACCACCGGGAAGTGATTTTCAGCAGAGAACAGTGTCTTTTTTGCTGGCCAATCTAATCGGTCACCGTTACAAACAGGACCTACGAGAACGCAGCTTATCTATCTGATTGAACAGATACCTGCTACGGCTCGCGGCTATCACTTCCCTATCTGTTTTTGTGAACAGATATGCATTATTATTATTATTATTATCAACAACAACAACAACAATAACAAAACCAACACCATCATCATCATCATTATTATTATTATTATTAGTATTATTGATTGATTCATTGAAGTATTCAACACAAATATCTCAAGTATATAATATAGAAAACAGATTAAAACGCTAAATAATCAAAGTGCAACAAATTAAACAAAAATAACTGTATTATAAACTTAAAAAACACTTTTAAGTGGAAATTTACTCACGTTATGGCGTGACGGCCGTTTCGCTCTGTTGTCTAGAGCATCATCAGACGACCCACAGTACACTGATTCAAGGCATGAGTTGGAAAACTTGAATCAGTGTACTGTGGGTCGTCTGATGATGCTCTAGACAACAGAGCGAAACGGCCGTCACGCCATAGCGTGAGTAGATTTCCATTTAAAAGTGTTTTTTAAGTTTATAATACATATTAGTGGAAACAAGATGGATCTTCAACATCACAAAAATAACTGACTCATATTTAGACAACTTTTAAGATTTTTCCAAAAAATGTTACACTATCAGTTGAAAATCAGAGCAGGAAGCTAATCACTAGTAACAACAACTGACACCATCTGACCTATCATCAATTATTTCCTTTATACAAGCTATCAAACAAAAGAAAACCCATCACACGTGTACACAAAGCCTGAGGAAATTGAGTAGTGATTTTGACTTTTTTCAGAAGTCCAGCTGGTATGTAGCCTACTGCACCATTATAATAATGAAGTCCAGCGGTTATCTGTTTAGAAATAGCCTACCTACTACTATATCGAAAATATATAGGCATATATATATATATATATATATATATATATATATATATATATATATATATATATATATATAGAGGAAGAGGTCCAGACAATCATAAAAGATGAACAAACGATGGGTCAGCTTATGATTGGGTGGAGGGGGGGGGAGCAGTAAGAAACAAGCTGTGGCCATCTGTTTTAAGTATTATTTTATTCAGTGGAGAATATTTAAACACATGCCTCGGGATTTTATTAGGGCCGGACACATGGAGAGAGTGAGAGGGAAAAGGGTGGATGGAGGATTAACACAATAGGAGAAGGGCCAATCACGACTGGTGTGTCCAACGTGGGACAAAAGGGTGAAAAGAAAAAGGAGGTAGAAGAAGACGACGAATTAGGAGAAGGAGAAGAACGGCGAAGAAGATGAAGCAGCAGAAAGAAGAAGGAGGAGGAGGAGGAGGAGCAGGAGGAGGAGGAGGAGGAGGAGAATAAAAAAAGAGAGATATAGAAGATGCAAGAAAAAGAAGGAGAAGAAAAAGAAAAGAGGAGTGGAAATAGGTGGAGAGGAAATAGAAGAAGATGCGAAAGGAGAAGAAGAAAGAGAGAAACGAGAATAAATAGTAGGAGGAGACGAAGTTAAAGAAAAAAGGATAAGAAGAAAAAGGAAAAGGAGAAGATAAAGAACAAAAAAGATGTTGGGGAAGATGATGATAAAAAAGAACTGAGAAGAAATGGAAAAGAAGTTGAAGAAGCAAGTGGAAGGAAAGAAGAAGTAAGAGAAAAGTACTAGATGGAGAAGGAGATGATGATGATGATGATGGAGAAGAACTGAGAAGAAAATAAAGAAGTAAATGAAAGAAAAAGTAAAAGAAAAACAAAAAGAACGAAGAAAAAGAAAGGAAAGGAGTGGGAGAAGAAAAGGAAAAGTAGAAGAGGAAGTAGAAGTAGTGAGAGACGAGGAGGAGGAGGAGGAAAGGGAGAAGAAGAATAAAGAAGAAAAATAGAAGAAGAATGAAGAAGAAAAATAGGAGAAGAAGAAGGGGAAGAAAATGAAAAAAACAACAAGAAGTTGGAGGAGGAGGAGAAGGAGAAGAAGAAGAACTGAGAAGAAAATGAAAAAACAAGAAGTTGGAGGAGGAGGAGGAGGAGGAGAAGAAGAAGAACTAAGAAAATGGAGATGTTGAAGAAGCAAATAAAACGAAAGAAAGAGTAAAAGAAGAAGAAGATGGAGAAGGAGACAATTATGATAATGAACTGAGAAGAAAATAAAAAAGAAGTTGAAGAATAAAATAAAAGAAAAGAAGAAAACAAAAAGAAAGAAGTAAAAAGAGAAGAAAAAATTAGGGGGGAAGAAGAAGAAGAAGAAAAAGAAGAAGAGGAAGAGGGATAAGAAAAATGAATAACTCAAAGAAGAAAAATAGAAGAAAAGAACAAGAAGAAGTTGGAGGAGAAGAAGATGATAATGAAGAACTAAGAAGAAAATAGAGAAGGAGAAGTAGCAAGAAGGAGGAGAAGAAGAGAGCATAGGAAATAGAACGAGGGGAAGAAGAAGATAAAAGAAGACAGGAGAAGAAGAAAGAGGATGTAGAAGAAGTAGAAGAGGAAAAAGAAGAGAGAAAAAATAAGGAGAAGAAAAAAGAAGTAGACAGTGTCCAAGGAAGAAAGAGACAATCATACAGCAGCTGGTCGATTGAACATCTGTAGCAACGCGCGAGACTGGACCCAGCCGCGACCAGATTTGCTTTTTTATTTTTTACCCTTTGGTTCGGACTCAAATCTTTTGTTTCCCCGCTAGGACGAGAGCCCAGATTGCGTCCCAACATTAATAATTATCATTTCCCTCCCAGCTCTGTCCACAACCCCGAAAAACCACCTCCCACCGACCAAGAAGCATCTGGTACCAAAGTCCATCCCTAGATTTGGATAAGGCCCGTCCATTTACTCTGGAGGTCACTTATTGCTCTCCCTACTTGAGGAAACAGGAAAGGATTGCTGTGTAATAACTTCGCTGGACAACATATGTGTGGAGACGATAAAAAGAAGTCGCTTCCAGCACGCAGGCCTTGGCCCCAACCAATCAAAATCGACGGAAAAATTACGATCTATGTCTGACCGACATCCTGTCTAAAGACAATAGAAGTGAGCACTAAATAAACAGCAATTATACAAAGGGACAGAAGGTGCCAGGAGGATCTGAAACTATGAAAGTCCAGCCCCCCATTTCTTCATGATCACGATATTTACGATTCTAATATTATATCAACACAAAACCTCTAGAATTCTCTGTTAATTCTCTAAAACTCCATCAAAATTAAAAATGAACAGTAATAGAATAGAAGGTGCAAGAAGGATCTGAATCTATGAAAGTCCAGCCCATTTCTTCGTGAAAAAGATTTCTGTATCACGATATTGTCGATTCTAATATTATATCAACACAAAACCTCTAGAATGCGCTGTTAATTCTCTAAAAACCCATCAAAATTAAAAATGAACAGCAATAGAATAGAAGGTGCAAGAAGGATCTGAATCTATGAAAGTGTAGTCCATTTCTTCATGAAAAAGATTTCTCTAACAGGATATTGTCGATTCTAATATCGAAATTGACACACAAAACCCCTCCTACTTCCTGTAGAAGAGAACACACAGAAAGAAATACAATAAATATTTAAATATATACTGATATATTCACCAGAAAAAGAATCGTTCTCAAAGTAAAATCGAATCGGTCGTTGGAATTAGAATATTTCTCTTAAAGGTTATCCAAATTCAAGATTCTTTCAGAAGCATTACGGAAACACAACATATTTTCTTGTTGGAACCAAAAGCGAAAGAATCATATTGTCTTAAAAAAAACGTAAATTCTCTCAAAAAACATAAAACTCAAGATTTTATAAAAATGTCAACATTTCTAGAACAAATGATTCATTCTCCTTGTTTGAAGTTGGAAGGAAAATTAACAGATTCATATTCTCTTTAAAAACGTTTATCTAATCAACGTTTAAATTCATCACCATCTAAATGGTAATTCAAAATCAAAATACTAGAGCAAGCAGATGGATTGTTAAGGTTAACATTATCGGTATCTTTGACGTCGTTTTGCGAAAACTCTGTATTAAATTCATCACCATCTAAATGGTAATTCAATATTTCTGCGATAAAAAACCTTCATTCGCAACATGCAATCTATTACCTCATAGGACTCCAAATACTCTCAATAAATAATGAAATAGTTCGATGAGCACCAACTGAAAGGTTGTTACCGCAAACTGAGTGCATACAATAGGGCACAACAGCCTTCAAACAGGAATTAGCATAGATTGCCTCAACCAAAACAAAACCGACTTCATAATCAAATCCAACCAAAGTCTTTTTCGCAGCCATTCCAGTGGCCCATTGAATAATCAGGCCTGAGAACTTGACCCACTAATAAAAAATGCTTCCTTTCTTTTTTTCGGTGAACACAAAGCAAATCCAATCACAAAAATCGATCAACAATTGTTTTTGCGACTTGGTTATGGTAGAGAACATCGTAAGAACGCAAAACGACTGACTAATACCATCACAAAAATCGATAAACAATTGGTTTTGTGACTTATTCCTGGTAAGAACGATCCTTATTTGGAAGAATATCCTTGTGAAATTGGTCAGTTTCACTTCCAAACGTTATAATTATCTTTTTTCCAGTTTCAGAACTTGATGGCCAAGAACAGAAGGAAGGAAACTATAGTGCACAGGTAATATACTTTTGGATGCTGTTCAATTACAAGGTGAACTACCCAGAAACTGTATCAGTCTTGAAATTAATAGCTAGAACTGAATGCATACGGTATCAATTGCAGGTTGGGTGAGGTCTAGAATGAGTGGATTCTGTTACAAGAAATACGTTACTCAGATCTCTTAGTCAAATAAATGTGTCATAAGACTATCACTGATTCATAGGCAAATAAATATATCAAATCTAGGCAAATAAATGTGTCACAAGACATAGGCAAAAAATGTGTCATAAGACTATTTTTTTTAATTTTTTTTTTCGAGGATGAAGCCCACATAGGTCCTGTGCGTGGGTAATGAGTTGGATGATGGTGATTGATGAGTTGGACCTACAGTTTTTGGTGGGTTCCGAACCACCGGGAAGTGATTTTACAGCAGAGAACAGTGTCTTTTTTGCTGGCCGATCTAATCGGTCACCGTTACAAACAGGACCTACGAGAACGCAGCTTATCTCTCTGATTGAACAGATATCTGCTACGGCTCGCGGCTATCACTTCCCAAAATAAAATATTTACGATAGATAGGCACATTAATACATCAAATATAGGCAAATAGATGTGTCATAAGTCATAAGACTATATTTGATACATAAGCACATAAATACGGTACATCAAATAAGGTAAATAAATGTGTCATAGACTAATAGGCAAATAAATATATCAAATATGGCAGATAAATGTGTTATAAGAATGCCTCTGATACATAGGCTCATAAATATATCAAATTTAGGCGAATAATTGTGTCATAAGACTATCTCTGATACATAGACTCATAAATATATCAAATATAGGCAAATGAGACCATATCTCACATATTGTCAAAAACTTGAGCTGGTTTTAGGATGATTTTAGGATTAGTAGGAGGATGAAGCCCACATAGGTCTGAGACCTGTGCGTGGGTAATGAGTTGGATGATGGTGATTGATGAGTTGGACCTACAGTTTTAGGTGGGTTCCGAACCACCGGGAAGTGATTTTCAGCAGAGAACAGAGTCTTTTTTGCTGGCCAATCTAATCGGTCACCGTTACAAACAGAACCTACGAGAACACAGCTTATCTATCTGATTGAACAGATACCTGCTACGGCTCGCGGCTATCACTTCCCTCAAGTACCTAATTATTTTTCGTACATTGTCCTTCCATGATCTTGTGATTGGCTGAATGAGACACACGCACCAACACCGCACGCATGCGCGTAACCCTGACAACTAAGAAGACATGTTTAGATTGACATACTTTCCAACGGCGTCAAAATATTGTGATAACTCTCCAGATCTCCAGTGATATCCAAATGATGAGGAACGTCTCTATTTGAATTCGTAGTTTCAAGGTGAATTACAAAAAAAGGATAGATTACTAGAATGAACTTGCAGAGATGTTCTAAACATGACAAAAAAGCTAGAATTTTCTAGTAGTATTTTAATTCTTCTATATTTTGACAATCATGAGTGTTTTTTCAACAGAACTTTAACCAATCGATGAATGAAGTAATTTGATTTGATTTTGAATTATTATTTATCCCTAATTTATACAGAATAAGTTAGAATAATGTAGACAGGTTAGTTATTTAATTCCTAGAAGGCTATTACAACTCTACTGATAAAAGACTGTTTTACATGCAAAAATATACAGATTTTATTCGGAAGATGAAGCCCCATATAGGTCTGAGACCTGCGCGTGGGTAATGAGTTGTATGATGGTGATTGATGAGTTGGACGAACAGTTTTAGATGGATTCCAAAACACCGGGAAGTGATTTTACAGCAAAAAGCAGTTTCCTGGCAAACCAAACGGTCACCATTACAAAGGGGGTCCAGGAGTTTGTGGGTTATCATATCTGACTGAACAGATACCTACTACGGCTCGTGGCTACATTTATTTATTATGATTTAATTATTATTTAGTATGATTTCATAAAATATTTAGGAGTAAGCTCAAGATTTACGAAAACATCATGAAATATGTGACTGATATCCACCTATTTGTCAAGTTTGAATGCATGAAAGATATGACAAAAACACTCTCAACCAATCAATTTTCGAACTGAATGATATATGATTTCCAAAGGTTTCAAATTAATAAATAGAATTGAAAAGAAATCCCAAAATGTTCATTAGTTGAATAAATTATTACTGTATATATACTAGAAATTAGAGTATGAAGTTATAATTGAATGATTTGTATAATTTATTGAATCATTAATTTATTTCAATAAGGATTTGAGAACTAAATGCAAACAACGCACGAGCTTAAAACTCAGGCTTTCATTCGACATCTTTTGACACAATACCTAAACAAACCTTCAACATCCATTAAACCATCAATAATTCACCCGATTAAGTAACGAAAATATGGCCCAGCATAATAATGGTGACTGCGAACCTTCATTGTCACAAGTATAACGGAGAAGTACACTGACCAATAAGAAGCCTCAGGTAAGCCAACTGTACAATTGCCAATGACACATAGAGTACCTAAACAAACCTTCAACATCCATTAAACCATCAATAATTCACCCGATTAAGTAACGAAAATATGGCCCAGCATAATAATGGTGACTGCGAACCTTCATTGTCACAAGTATAACGGAGAAGTACACTGGCCAATAAGAAGCCTCAGGTGAGCCAACTGTACAACTGCCAATGACACATAGAGACCCAGAAAGGTCACCTGCATATAAATGAATATATTTACCCGCTTTTTAACACTACAGCTAACAGTCGTCACATAATCTTTTTTATTTGTCGTCCATATTATGCAGGCTAGCCCCCCCCCCCCCCCACCCCTCATCGATTAACAGTAAACAAAGAATAAATAATAAAAGTATTCTACAAGGAAGTTGCCGCCTATAAATGCTGGTTAGCTTCCTTCCTGCTATTGGGCCTACGCACCTGTAGTATAACAACGTTATAACAACTAGTAGGTGAGTGACTTGGAGTTCGACAAGTCGGCAAAGTTGTTTGAAACTTATTACAAGACAATTTTTTGTCCAAATTTTTATAATTATCATTAAATATTTCATATTTTACTATACATGATTTCAGATTAATTTTTGTTTTTTAAAATTACGTCTTGAAGACTTCATCCAGGATTGAGTGTAGTCAGATCAACAATAATTGATTTTTTTTATTGCTGATGATGCCCACATGAGTCCGAGACTTGTGCGTGGGTAATGAGGTGAATGATAACACATAAATGCCTGACGGTGGAGCGGGATTCGAACCCACGACCGCTTAAACGACAGCAAGCTGAAGTTGCGACGCCCCAACCAACTGCGCTAAGCGGCCCGCCAAAATAATAATAATAATAATAATAATAATAATAATAGCTGAAACATCTGTAACAACCAATAATAGTTATTAAATCAGTAAATATTTTATTATGGTAGTAAATAAATTATATGTTCAACATTACTATTCTTATACACTAGCTAGAATATTTGCAACAGTTGAGGCGAGGCTTAATTTTTTAAGTTAGTTCGAAGTTACTGACAATTGAACAAACTGACAAATTTACTTAAACAGAATTTATTAATTTCGAATTCCTTTAATTGCTATCAGTTTATACTGAAGTCTTCCGCAATGGCGGATATTGACAACAGTATTTAATAGCTGATGGAAATCGATGAATGCTGCTGTACAAAAATATCAGTCACCACCGGGAATCGAACCACGGACCTCCCAATTGCCGGTCGGGCGCCTTTGTACAGTAGCATTCATCGATTTCCAACAGCTATTAAATACTGTTGTCAATATCCGCCATTGCGGAAGTCTTCAGTATAAACTGATAGCAATTAAAGGAATTCGAAATTAATAAATTCTGCTTAATTTTTATCTGAGAGGAACTCTTGCACACTAAAAAGCATTATTTTTCATTAGTTTTTAAATATTTCATTAAGTAAAAAAATTTAAAGGTTGAAAATTTGTAATTCAAGACTTGACAATTTTTATTTTGAAGTACACAGTTGAATTTCGGTGAAACGTATTTCATTCTCATAGAAAATTCTCAATGAGAAGTAGCTTTGAGAATAAAACACCGAATTTATATTTCACATTAATGAGTTTTCTTTTTTCAATAAATTTGTTCATCTTTACAGAAAATTCATAACATCGAGGAATTGTTTAATGAGAAGATTTCCCATTTACATCAATTTCATTCGCATTAATGTGTAGTTTTGAAATAAATTTGTTTATCCTTATTGAAAATACGTTATGTATGATGGAAAAATCCGTCAATGAGAAGTAGCTTTGCCAATAAAACACCAACTTAATTCACATAAAAAATTTGTTATACGGAGAATTTCGATATTTAAATAGTAGTTTATGCAACGATTTTATTTTGACCCTTAATAAGGCACGAGTTAGATGTAAGTTATAACACGAGCGAATGCGAGTGTTATAAATATCTCACGAGTGCTTTAATGGCCAAATAAAATCGTTGCATACACTATTTTATCTACGAACACTAGTATACATTTAATTAAAACAATTTCAATTTACCTGTGACTGTCAGAGATACCTAACCTGTCATCTCAAATACGAGAAGTTATAGTAGATTGTTAGGTAAAAGCAGCTGGTGTAGCAGTTTGATCAAATCAGCTGATAGTTTCGCAATATTGAATTACGATATTGATTCCATCAAAAATGCTTCTGATTGGTCCAGAACCCGTGTTATAATGTAGAACCTGTACTATAATGAGCTCATTATGCAACGGGTTTCAAAAAGCATTTCGAAAAGACAGCTGTTTTGGTATCAATTGTGAAACTGTAATGTATACATTATGACATGGTCGTAGATAAAATATCTTATGATGTGAAAAATTTTGTTATGTATTATAATTTGAAACTCTGTAATAATTTTGAACTTTCCTACATACAGCATATGTTCCTTTCTTTTAATGATGTCCTTAATTTTCTTATGATTAATATTATATTATTTTTCCGAGGATGAAGGTCACAGACCTTTGCGTGAGTAATGAGTTGATTGATGAGTTGGACCTGCAGTTTTAGGTGGGCTCCGAACCACTATGCAAACTTAGTGTCACGCACCGTTTTAAAACACAGGTTGCACCTAATCTCCATCCAATCTTATTTATGTATGTTTGTAATTTTCTTTATCTACGACCATGTCATAATGTATACATTACAGTTTCACAATTGATGCCAAAACAGCTGTCTTTTCGAAATGCTTTTTGAGACCCGTTGCATAAAGAGCTCATTATAGTACAGGTTCTACATTATAACACGGGTTCTGTACCAATCAGAAGCATTTTTGATGGAATCAATATCGTAATTCAATATTGTGAAACTATCAGCTGATTTCATCAAACTGCTACACCAGCTGCTTTCACCTAACAATCTACTATAACTTCTCATATTTGAGACGAGAGGTTAGGTATCTCTGAACGGCCACAGGTAAAATTAAATTGTTTTAATTAAATGTATACTAGTGGTCGTAGATAAAATAGTGTATGCAACGATTTTATTTGGCCATTAAGGAACTCGTGAGATATTTATAACACTCGCATTCGCTCGTGTTATAACTTACATCTAACTCGTGCCTTAATAAGGGTCAAAATAAAATCGTTGCATAAACTACTATAATAAGATTTCAGTTCTATAAACGTTCTACTGTATGTTAAAAATGACAAAAAACAAAACGATATCAAAACTTATGGAGCGGCTATTAGTCATGGAAACACGACACAATTACTTACTAACAGAATACATGACAGGAAATAAAACATAAAAAAAAAGGTCGAATTGTGAACCTCCTCCTGTTTGGAATTCGGTTAAAAATGAAACAAACGACAATAACGGAATTAAAAAGTGGATCATGTAGAGTAATAACTCGCATGCCACTACTAACATGGTTATTTCAGACATGACCATACGTCATTTCATCATCAAACTCAATGTCATTGACATAAATTCATTTATCGTTGACATAAAGTTCAATGGCCAGTGCCGTGCGGGTATGATGGTCAAAGATGACATGGAATGACCAGCATGTCAGGTTGGAAGCAATTATTGGAGTGTGACATGGGCAGTGTTCAACAAACTTATGATGGCAGTTCAATGTCGGATGGACATTTCATGGCTAAACAGAGTATTTCAACAGAGTACCGTATTTAAACAATAAACTCCTACGTCTATGTGGCTCAGTATGAAGAAATACTGCCTCATAAATTCACCATTAGTTCCAGTAGTTCATCAATAAATTCTTATGGATAAATCCCTACAGTATTTCAAGAGTAACGTATTAAACAATAAAATGTCTGTCTACGTTGCTAAGTATGGATAAATGTCTCATTAATTATTTATTAGTTCGTTTTTTTTTTTTTTTTGAGGATGAAGCCCACATGGGTCTGAGACCTGTGCGTGGGTAATGAGTTGGATGATGGTGATTGATGAGTTGGACCTACAGTTTTAGGTGGGTTCCGAACCACCGGGAAGTGATTATGTTTGTTTGAATAAGTTATGTTTCAATAAGTTCCTATGAATACATTTCTTAACAGAGTTTTTAAAGTTATTTATTTTTTCAAGAGTTTAATATTTTAAAGTTTTTTATATTTGTTTTTTATTTTTTATATCACATAAAAAATTCTGTCTGTGTGGCTCAGTATGGATAAATGCCTCATTAAGGTTGTGCGCAGGGTTTTTGACAAAAAATTTCCCAACTTTCTTGTATTGATATTATTAAGGTATTCAAATGTTATCTATTGCCATGAGAATTTTTTTTCATCAATTATTTTATGGAATATGAGGGTTCAAAGTTGAATTTTTTTGGGTTTTGGGGGCAATAAAACTCACCTACAAGTTATTTTAAATGTTTGACAATTTTTTTTGATAACTGAAAGACACCTTGGGGAGTAGAATGACATCTTTTTCATTTCTATCACACAACTAGTTTTCTCAAGACATTTTTAAAAATATGGGGAAAATTAGTTTTTCAAAAAACTATTAAAAAAAAACAATGATTGTTAAATTGAAATAAAAATTGAGACATTCTTCTTCAAAGTGTCTTCCAGTGATAAAAAAACTATCAAATGCTTAAAATAACTTGTCAATTAAAAATTGAAGTTTAAGTTTATATTTCAGTTACGTACAAGTCTCAAGTTTTATTTACGATTGTTTAATTTTTATGATTGGCAAATCAATGATTTTGATTTAATTTTTTGACTTGTAGGTGAGTTCAATTGCCAGAGATCCGAAAATTTTCTACTTTGAACACCCATATTTCACAAAATAATTTCAGAAAAATAATTAATCTCATGACGATAAATAACATTTCAATACTTAATAATATCAAATACAAGAAATTTCGAAAAAAAATTATGACCAATAACCCTACGCACAGCCTTAATTCTCCATTAGTTACACTTCAAATTTGGCAATGATCAAATAGTAGCCTACTTCAAAAAGAAATTGTTCTTTTGTAAAAAATTAGAAAAATAATATTATTTGGAATCAAAATGAAATAATAATTCCAATTTATTCATGTTTAATACCTACTTTTACTTTGAGTTGAAAGAGCTTTGAACTTTAGTTTACTTACACTCAACCTTGATCTTGAAAAGTTTTGAAAGTACAGAGCTGCTGGGACTTATAAAATACTCTGCAGGGACTAATGATTTTTTTTTTTTTTTTGAGGATGAAGCCCACATAGGTCTGAGACCTGTGCGTGGGTATGAGTTGGATGATGGTGATTTATGAGTTGGACCTACAGTTTTAGGTGGGTTCCGAACCACCGGGAAGTGATTTTCAGCAGAGAACAGTGTCTTTTTTGCTGGCCAATCTAATCGGTCACCGTTACAAACAGGACCTACGAGAACGCAGCTTATCTATCTGATTGAACAGATACCTGCTACGGCTCGCGGCTATCACTTCCCTATATTGGCTAATAAATAATAGAATGCAAACCTCTAGAATCAATAACATTGGCTAAAATGCCAGCCTCTAAAGGGTTGGAGGTTGGAGCTCTGTTATTGGCCGAGAATTGAGCCAATGACAGAGCTCTAATATAGATTCTAATTAGCCAATAGTATCAGTCCTAGAGATAGCCACTCTATCAACCATTCTATGGAGTGGCCGTAGCCGAGTGGGTTAAGTGCTGGTTTGCTAGCCCAAAGGTCCCGGGTTCGATCCCAGTTCTGACCAAAAGTTTTTACCTCGGGCCACTCCCGTGTTTCGGAGGACACGTTAAGCTGTCGGTCCCGGCTGCCTAAAAACAGTCGTTAAGTCACGTCAGAGGCCCTGAACTTATTCAGGTGCGACCTGATAACTCTGACACCAGACCTGAGCCAGCCAGGTCACACGATATTATTATTATTAACCATTCTATTAGTTCTTGAAGAGTATATTAGATGAAGCAGTTCTGTATTTTACATTCTAGTTTTATTCAAGGTTATATGGAACTTAAGGGGGACTTGAAATTACCTTACTTTTAAAGCTTTTGAAGTCTTCCTTGAGTTAAGGAAACCTCAAGGTAGGTTCATAAAATATACCTAGATGCGAAATTCAAGCTGAGACATAGAGTGGACAGGTTAGAATAGATGAAGCAGTTCTGTATTTTACATTCTAGTTTTATTCAAGGTTATCTGGAACTCAAGGGGGACTTGAAATTACCTTACTTTTAAAGTCTTCCTTGAGTTAAAGAAACCTCAAGGTAGGTTCATAAATATACCTAGATGCGAAATTCAAGCTGAGACATAGAGTGGACAGGTTAGAATAGATGAAGCAGTTCTGTATTTTACATTCTAGTTTTATTCAAGGTTATCTGAAACTTGAGGGTGACCTGAAATTACCTTACTTTTAAAGCTTTTGAAGTCTTCCTTGAGTTAAAGAAGCCTCAAGGTAGGATCATAAATTGGTGCGAAATGCAAGCTGAGACATAGAGTGGACAGGTTAGAACAGCGTTATTGTTATCGTAGCACAAGTCCCCCAATTTCTTACGTCACACGCCAATTTCCAACCTCCAAGACCAACAAGAACAACGGTAAATGGTGCGCGCTAAACTACGCGCGTGCGTGAGCGTATTATCCGTTTGACAACAGTGCGTGCTGACGTAAAAATATACGAGCATGTTGTATAGATAGATATAATAGACAGCCTACGCAAACAAGAAGTAACAGCACAACAGCTGTGATGTTGTTTGCATTCTTGGGTAACCTTATCCTTGTGCTCGCAAGACAGCCACAGAGCCTGAGCCAGGTCGACCTAGCCCTACTTATTCAATACCATCAACATCCTCTCAATTATCAGCACCTGACTGTTTAGTTTCTTCTCTTTCCTTTAGTTTACCCTCTCTCCCTTTTAGTTTATTCTGTCTTCCTTTTAGTTTATTCTATCTTCCTCTATTCATGTTTGGCGACTGTAATTCACATTGAGACAGTCCCAAATTAAATCTAGCCACTTCTTAATAGCTGTATCCTAGTTTATCCTCTCTTTTATTTAGTTTGTCTACTCTTTTCTTTAGTTTACGCTCTTATTCCTTTAATTTATCCTCTCTTCCTAAAAGTTTATCCTCTTTCCTTTGATTAGCCCTTTTATTCCTTCAGTTTATTCTCTCTTTCCTTTGATTAACTCTTTTATTCTTTCTCTCTTTCCTTTGATTAACCCTTTTATTCCTTTAGTTTATCCTCTCTTTCCTTTGATTAATCATTTTATTCCTTCTCTCTTTCCTTTCATTAACCCTCTTATTCCTTTAGTTTATCCTCTCTTTCCTTTGATTAACCTTTTTATTCCTTCTCTCTTTCCTTTCATTAACCCTCTTATTCCTTTAGTTTATCCTCTCTTTCCTTTGATTAACCCTTTTATTCCTTCAGTTTATTCTCTCTTTCCTTTAGATTACTCTCTTTTCCTTTCAGTTCATCCTTTTTTTTCTTTAGTTTACCCTCTCTGTCCTTTAGTTTACTCTCTCTCTCTTTCATCTAGTTTACACTTTCTTTCATTTAGTTTACTCTTTCTTCTTTTCAGTTCAACCTCTCTTTCCTTTGGTTTACCCTCTCTTCCTTTTAGTTTATTCTGTCTTCCTCTAGCGACTGTGATTGGCAGTCTCAAATTAAATTTAGCCACTTCATACACCTTCAACAAACTTGTACTAGTCATCAAGTATGATGCTGTAACAGGGAAGGTAACATTACCGGTTTTATTTAGAACTTGCCAAAAAATGAATTAAAACATTGAATGTCTGTGCTGTTTTTATTGAAAACATTCTGTTGATTCAAGTATTTTTTCTATTCATCCTATTTTTAGCTGAAATAAATAAACGTTAAATGTATATAAAACTACAATTTTAAATATGAGTGTATGTTCAATCAGATAGAGATTAGCTGCGTTCTATTAGGTCCTGTTCGTAACGGTGACCGATTAGATTGGCCAGCAAAAAGAAACTGTTCTCTGCTGTAAAATTACTTCTCGGTGGTTCGGAACACACCTGAAACTGTAGCTCATTACCCACTCACAGGTCTCAGACCTATGTGGGCTTCATCCTCCAAAAAAATTTATTCCTTTTGGAATAAATTTGAATCTATTCTGTATTAAAACTGCCTGATTTTTATATTGAAAAAGCCTGATTTTTATTTTTTCAAAGAAGATATTTTTATACAGATTTTTTATTGGAGATTTTTCTGTTGGTTTTTAGAGTATTGCTAAAGATTGAATACTACCCAATAAATTAAATGATAATAAATTTAGAATTCTCAATTCAAGTATAAAATCTAAAAATTCTAAATTCATCTCTATCTATAAAAGGATGATACCCTGACTCACTCATCAACGCAGAGCCAAAACTACTAGGCCTATGAACTTGAAATTTCGTATGGACAATCCTTATAGGATTTCACCGTGCAATAAGAAAGTATTTTTCAAAATTCGCAATTTTAGGGGTGTTTTTAGGGGGTTAAAGTTTTGTCTATGCAAAGCATGGGTACATGGCTAGCTAGCTTACTGGGATCTTTCAATCATATGGAAAATAATTTGAAATTTTTCGATCTGCTGTACACGCTGTTTCGATGGAAAAGCTGTTTGTGTGTTTTGCAAATCATCATTCACCTAACCTACTGAACTTGCCGGCCAAACAGCTTGAGGAACAGCTAATAGAAGTCAACAGTTTTTAATCACATGGAAGGCTCCAAGCGGCGTTATTTACGCTGTCTGGAACGCAAGAACATTGCATGTAGGATACCGTGCAGTCGGAGCCTTGCAGTATGTAGGAAACATATGACTGGGTATGATAAAATGTAATTATGCCAGGTTGATGACATCTGTTAACCAATGCAGCTACAAATTTGAAATGTATTCTCAGTAGGAGGTGGCGAATAATAAAATAAAAAATCCAGCTTCTACCCTAAAAGTCGTGGAAGGTTTAAATTTGAAATGTTCATTGAGAGGTGGTGAGTAAGGTCTTACTGTGTAAGAAAACAACGAAGGAGGCCTCTCTGATCAGCTGGAAGAGCCCTAGGACTAACTTCTTCCCTTATAGTCCTAGAAGGTTGGAATTTGAAATGTAACCTCAGTGGGAGTTGACAAATAATAAAATCAAGAATTTTTTATGAGAACGCAGCAACGCGCGTCGGGCCAGCTAGTTACCATATAATTTGCTTCAACAATACAGTAGTTAATAATTGTAATATCCTTGGTATAATTCCAGCATTCATTAAAGAATTGAGTTGATCATTCAATTCCCAATATTTAACAATTTAGTCAATACTGTATTTCTGTGTTTCGGTCAAAGAATTTGGCCAGACTTGTAGGAGGGTGGTTACGTCCTACAGCGCCAATATTGAAAACACTCTTTCTTTCTCTCTTACACTCCCTATTTCTCTCTTCATCGGTAACATCATTCCGTCTCCTCATCAACTTCAACACATTGAAACCAAGAAGAGGACCGATTTGTTCCATGTGTTTTTAGACGTTCGAAAAGAGAGTGACCCAATGCAGAAGGAGAGGGAAGAGCCAAACGGTGTACATTTCTCCACTTTTCTTCTTCATCCCTTTTGTCTCCTTCTTTTTCTTCTTCTCTCTTCCTCACTGCAGCGACCCAAGTGTGAGACAGAGACTACCAAATTTCCACTAGACCGTGAACAACGCTAGCATCCACTGGAATAGAACGAACATGGAACAACAACTATACAACTATATAGGGATAGCATAATATATATATATATATATATATGACTACTATAGTGCGGCCTTGCCCTACCCATCCAAGTTCAACCATCCGACCCTTGAAGGGCCTTTTCTGGGTCTCCTCTAATGATGGCTACACAATGAAAGTGGAACCTGTTCCATGGCTATCGGCCCTATAGTCAGATTACTGACCTCGCCAAGTCTGTCTCCCTTACCCTTTGTCTGTCCCTAGGCCATGATGATGACGATGATGATGTTCGAAATATTCTTATGGCACCCATGCTACTCACATTTCACAGGTAGTATTCGGTCCGTTGTTCAGGAAGACTGAAATCTTTGGAATTTCAAAGTTTTTACAAACTTTTGAAACGTGGATGACTGGGTGTGTTTGCTAGATAGAAATCTTGGAAATATTTAAAAAACTGAAAAAATATTTAGTTAAAGCTTTTTATGGTGTAAAAGAGTTCCCTTCAGATCAAAATTGAGTCTCACCTCAATTTAAATTGTGGTGACTAGTGAAAAAGAATGGTAACATTATCATACTTATCGGAGTCTTCAAGATGTACAAGAGTTCCTTCAGATCAAAATTGAGCCTCACCTCAACTTATTTAAATTGTAATTGTGGGAACTAGTAAATAAGAATGGGAACATTGTCTTAAACCGGAGTCTTCAAGACGGTATCTTTAAAAAAAAGAAACATCGTTCTTAAAGTTGTAAATTTCAAAGTTTTTTTTCCAGCTTGGAGATCTTGTTTGGAGTTCAAGCTATGATAAATATACAGTATGTTCACGCTTGTTGACTGGATACACCTTGCAGTGCGCAGGGTTTTTGGCCATAATTTTTTCTGAGTTCATTGTATTGGATATTATCCCATATTTCATAGAATAATTGATGAAAAAATAATTTCTCATGGCAATAGTCAACATTTCAATACCTAAATAATATCCAATATAATAAACTTCGAAAAAAAAATTATGACCAAAAACCCTGCGCACAGCCTTAAAGTTGTAAATTTCAAAGTTTTTTTTTCCAACTTGGAGATCTTGTTTGGAGTTCAAGCTACGATAAATGTACAGTATGTTCACGCTTGTTGACTGATACACCTTGCATTAAGTCTACAATATTATTCAAGACTTCCATTTGATTGAGAAACAACATTCATTGTATCAACATGTCTTCAACTTGTGGATAGTAGGCTATGTTCTTAATAATAATTATTATTCTTTGTTGAGTGAATGATTATTGCATGATCATTACTCTACTATTTGGTATTTGGTTGACTACCGGACTTGAATTTACCTACAGTTTTAAACAGGTTTTTCAAGATTTGCGGTACCTGTTTCACTTGAATAATCATCAGTAGATTTATTTGCACTCAAATAAAACAGAAACACATCCCACAGCACAAAGAGATGAGAAATCTGAAGAATAAATACGAAAATCCAATTGAAGGCTGTGATGATCACGAATATTATTTTGCATGATTGTAAACCATAATTATTTACATTAAAGATTACGATTATTACAGTCTGTGAGCCTCCTACAATCATTAATAACTCTATAAACTATTACAAGTCCTTCAACAGCAAGCAATACGCACCAGGGTTTCACATATTACTCTAAAATATCGAGTTTATTACTTTTCTGCACGATTTCAACTTTAAGATTGCACTTCCTTATGATTGAGATGACTAAGCGGATCATTTTCAAACAATTGCAACTTTAAAGTACTTGTAGGACTTTAGAAGACCTTTTGATAGTTCCTGTTGTTAATAATAAACTTTATAACAAACTCGATAATAATTTTCAACGTCTAGTACTCATTTAAACTTTATTAAATACCTTTTGTGTTTCATGCTGTTAATAAATCCTTAAAATGAATTATATTTCGAAATTTACTACCAGTAGGAATGAAACATGACTTAACAACAAGTTAAGTTCAAAGTAACAAGTTTCTTCTACATTCTACGTGATACACGTATAACTCACTCATACAATAACCAAGATATTTTTTATATATTTTTCAATTTATCTACTTTTTAATCAAATTAAACCATATTTATTTTGTACACGTTTAATGAATAAAATGTTTGCCGGTTGGAAAAACAATGCTCATCATTTAGAAAAAAATGATTTGATTTAGCCACGCCTACAGTATTTTTCAGCAAATCAGTAGGTCTAATTCAACGAACTCATAAGACCATTGGTCTTATGTGTTCGCTGGTCTAATCCAAAGATAACAAAAGACCAATTTGTAAATCTGGTAGATTAGTCTACATGTACAGTAATTTACATGTACAGTAACTTACAAAAACTATAAAAAATATATTGTACTGCCATATATTGTTTGCCATAGTTCACAAACCATCAAACAACAATATATTTAATTTGTGTATTCTATATCTTGTTCAATTCATGTTAGTTCACTAAATATTGGAGAATATAATGTTATATTTTACAATATAATTTATATATACTTCTATTAAAATATATTTTAAGCCTTGTTTAATATTCAAGTTTGTGCACTAAATTGATTGTGAATGTATATTTACAATATAATTTATATATTATATTTGTATTACAATATATTTTATGTTTTTTTTTTTAATGTTGTGCACTAAATACTAGTAAAGAATGTTTTATTTACCATATAATTTATATATATATTTATTGCAATATATTTGATGGTTTGGTTAATTCATGTTTGTGCAATAAAAATTAGTAAAGAATATACTATATTTTACAACATAATTTATACATATTAAAATATATTTTATGTCTTGTTTAATTCGTGTTTGTGTGCTAAACATAAGTAAAGAATGCGACTAGTTGTCACAACCACATTAACTTTCAACATAAGAACATAGTTTTAGCTATTACTCCATATATTATCTAAACATACCATAGTTCCAGCTATTACTACATTAATTGTCTGGAGATACCAGTTTTAGCTATTACTATACATTAATTGTCTGGCGATACCATAGTTTTAGCTAATACTACATTAATTATCGTGAGATACCATAGTTTCAGCTATTACTACATTAATTATCATGAGATACCATAGTTTGTGATTGGGTGGCCGTAGCCGAGTGGGTTAAGTGCTGGTTTGCTAGCCCAAGGTCCCGGGTTCGATCCCAGTTCTGACCGAAAGTTTTTACCTCGGGCCACTCCCGTGTTTCGGAGGACATGTTAAGCTGTCGGTCCCGGCTGCCTAAAAAAAGTCGTTAAGTCACGTCAGAGGCCCTGAACTTATTCAGGTGCGACCTGATAACTCTGACACCAGACCTGAGCCAGCCAGGTCACACGATATTATTATTATTACCATAGTTTTAGCTATTACTACATTAATTATCTGGAGATACCATATTTTTAGCTAATACTACATTAATTGTCTGGAGATGCCATAGTTTTAGCTAATACTACATTAATTGTCTGGAGATACCATAGTTTTAGCTATTACTACATAAATTGTCAGGAGATACCATAGTTTCAGCTATTACTACATTAATTGTCTGGAGATACCATAGTTTTAGCTATTACTACATTAATTATCATGAGATACCATAGTTTCAGCTATTACTACATTAATTATCAGGAGATACCATAGTTTTAGCTATTACTACATTAATTATCAGGAGATACCATAGTTTTAGCTATTACTACATTAATTGTCTGGAGATACCATAGTTTTAGCTATTACTACATAAATTGTCAGGAGATACCATAGTTTCAGCTATTACTACATTAATTGTCTGGAGATACCATAGTTTTAGCTATTACTACATTAATTATCGTGAGATACCATAGTTTCAGCTATTACTACATTAATTGTCTGGAGATAACATAGTTTTAGCTATTACTAAATTAGTTGTCTGAAGATAGCATAGTTTTAGCTATTACTACATTAATTGTCTGGAGATACCATAGTTTTAGCTATTACTACATTATAAATCTGAACAGACCTCGAAAATCACTACTACGAACTTAGTGACAATGTCTCATTGGTTTCTCAAAGTAGAAATTAAATTATTCCTCACAAACATTGTAATCTATACATGTTCTAACCTTGTATTAATTAGCTACTACCATTTCCTGCATGTTCTACACATGTTGACTGACACTTTAGATGAACTTAAATCTAAAATTTAAATCGCCTCATTTGTATTTCGGCCGATTTCAATGTCATCAATTAACTTCGCTTTAAAAAACATTGAATCAACCGCGTAGTGTCAATTTTTAAACAGATCTATTAATGAAATATTGAATACAAAGGCTTGGATTGTCAAATTTTTAGGATGTATTTGACATGGAAATTGATGCGAGGCAGGTCAATAGGCTACTGGCAGGTTGTGTCATTCAGTTGAAGGTTGAAACACAATGTTTGGTGGTTTTTCATTTACATAGAAAATTTGGATACAAAATTGATACTTCTTAATATAAAATTTCAAACATACCCAAAATTCCATTCATTTGAAAGTTGAAACACAATGATTGGTGGTTTTTAATTTACATGGAAAATTTGGGTACAAACTTAATACTGCTTATTATCAAGTTTCAATAATATCTAAAATTCCATTAATTTGAAGGTTGAAACATAATGATTGGTGGTTTTTCATTTACATGGAAAATTTGGGTGCAAATCTAATACTGTATATAAATGTAATCTATCTTACAACTGTTCATTGAACTAGTAAGCTGATATTTGGATAATTTTTATTTCAAAATTATAATATTTGTAATATCGAGTGTCCTGGGTGGATCAAGTAAAAATATGGTTTGAAAATGATGAAAATATGCTCAAGACATATACTTGCAAGGGACATATATAGATATAAAGATATAGATACAGATATAGATAAAGGGTATAGGGCAGGGATGTTTCAATAAGAGAACAAGGCAGAGAAGGTAGCATTAGAAGAGGAAGCGACGGTTAAAGGAAAAGAATGAAAGAAGAAGAGAGGAAAACGATGAAAAAAGGAGGAAAAAGAAGAAGAAGATGTAGGAGAAGAAAAAGAGGAAGAAGGACGAGGAGGAGAGGATAAGTAGAAATTGAAGAAATAGGAGAAGAAAGAAAAATAAAAGAGAGGATAAAGGAGAAGATGTTGGAGGAGGAGGACAGAAAGAGGAAGAAGTGAGAGAAAAAAGAAGAGGAAGAAAAAAGAGGAAAGTAGAAAAGGAAGGAGAAAAATGAGAGGAAGAAGGAGAAGAAAAAGAGGAAGGAGGAGGAGAAAAAGAAGAAGAAATAGGAGAATTAGAAAAGGAAGAAGTAGGAGAGAAAAAGAGGAAGGAAGGAGAAAGGAAGAGAAAAAGAGAGGATAAAGGAGGTGACGTTGGAGGAGGACAAGAAGAGGAAGAAGTGGGAGAATAAAGAAGAGGAAGAAGAAGTTGGAGAAGTAGAAAAGGAAGGAGAAATAAGAGAGGAAGAAGGAGAAGAGAAGGAAGAGGAAGATAAGAGAGAGGTAGACGTAGAAGAAAAAGAGGAAGGAGAACAATAAGTAGAAGAAGTAGGAGAGAAAGAAGAAAAAGAGGAAGGAAGGAGAAGAAGAAGAAAGAGAGGATAAAGGAGGAGAAGTTGGAGGAGGAGAAGGAGGACAAGTAGAGGAAGAAGTAAGAGAAAAAAGAAGAGGAAGAAGAAGATGGAGGAAAATTAGAAAAGGAAGAAGAAATAAGACAGAAAGAAGGAAAAGAGAAGGAAGAGGAAGAGAAAAGAGAGGTGGAAGTAGAACAAAAAGAGGAAGGAGGAGGAGGAGGAGAGCAAGAAGAAGAAGAGGAAGAATAAGTAGGAGAGAAATAAGAGAAAATAAGGAAGGAGAAGAAGAGGAAGAAGAAGAAAAGAGAGGATGAAGGGAAAGAAGTTGGCAGAGAAAAAGAGGAAGAAGTGGGAGAAAAGAAGAAGAGGAAGAATAAGTCGAAGGAGGAGTAGAAAAGGCAGAATAAAAGAGAAAAACGAAGAGGATAAAGAAGAAGAGATAACAGAGGAAAAAGTAGAAGTAGAAGAAGAAACAGAGGAAGGAGAAAAAGAAGTAGAAATAGAAGAAATAGGAGAAGAGGAAAAGTAGGAGAGAAAGAAGAAAAAAGAGAGGAGGGAGAAGACGAAATAGGAGAAGAAGAAGTTGGAGGAGAAGAAAAGGAAGAAGAAAAAAGAGCCGAAGGAAGGAAGAAGAGAAAGCGAAGAATAATTAGAAGTAGAAGAAAAAGAGGAAGGAGGAGGAGGAGTAGGAGGATGATGATGAGGAGGAGGATGATGATGATGAGGATGAGGAGGAGGAGGAGGAGGAGGATGATGAGGAGGATGATGAGGATGATGATGAGGAGGAGGATGATGATGATAAGGATGAGGAGGAGGAGGATGATGATGATGATGATGAGGAGGAGGAGGAGGATGAGGAGGAAGATGAAGAAGAAGAAGAAGAAGAAAAGGAAGAAGAAAAAAGAAGAAGCAAAAGAGGAAGGAGGAGGAGAAGATGAAGAAGAAGATAGAACTAACAAAGAACATCTCTTCAAGTGTATCACAATCTGCTTCCCCTTCCCCCCCCCCCCCCCCCATTCAATCTCTCAAATTCTTGTCCGGTAGTAATTCTAGTTGAGCCACGGTATAATAGTATATCGGTATAAATATTATGTTATCACGGTATATAGCCATTTCTATCCATGAACGAATCTGTTTAAAAACGGCTTTCTTTTTTCGTTCACACTAGTTTATCAAATAACCGATAAGAATCAATCAAACTAATGACCAAACAATAGGAAACCTGCTTCAACTAGACACAAATCAATCAGAGGATCAATTCAATGTATAGTAGACGACTCATTTAAATTTCAACTCACTACAAATCTCCCCTATTCTGCTTGAATCAACAACAATCGTCTATTTTTATCCACTCATGAATTAGATCTACATTCGTACAATCTGAATATTCTTCTTAAAGGAACTTCTATGTAGAATTCTATTCTATATAAAATTCGTATCAGATCCAGTCTTCCAAAGTCATTAAGGCTGATGATTATTTATATTCAAGCTGGAGGCATTCTTTTAATCTGAGAGAAATTCGCATAAAAAAGATATAGAATGAATGAACCCAAGGTAATGGCGCCTATAGAGGTTACAAAAATAGAATCTCTGGAAGATTTGACAGAGATTGATGACCTGATTTATTCTGTTGGATCTCTATTATAATAATATATGCCGTATATACCTATATAATAATAATAATAAATTATAACATTATTATAAAACTCTAACTATAAACACAGAAAACACAAAAATGTAACTGTATAGCAATTGTGTGACTAAATGTATATGAGCACCTTAGCAGCTTAAAAAAAAATATTTCAGGAAATTACTTTTACAATTTTCTTTGTAGTGGCGAAGGTGATATTGTGGAAAGTATCCATAATGATTAATAAGACGAAATTGTCACAACCACATTTATTAAAAATATTGAGAAACTAGTTTCGGTTGTTATACCATTATCAATCTCAATCAAACTAGGCTGTGAGGTCGGCAATAATAATACTAATAATAATAACAATAATAATACTGTACATTGTATGCCTATACAATATTATATATTTTATCCACTTGAGAATTATCTGAAAATTGTTTCAACTGGACACAAATCAAGAGGAAAAAGAAGGAACAGATGATGAAAGAAAGAGTTATTTTCCTCTTGTTCCAGTATTTTGTGTAACAACACAAATCATAATAACATATGCCTCTATAATATGCCGTAACATAAATTTTAAATCGATTTTTATTCATATTTCTTGCCATTTTTATTAGAAAACTAATTTATAAGATCTTTGCCAATATACGTCTGGGGATTTAGCGTGGGTAATGAGGTTAAAATGATGATTTAACCCCCGGGAAGTGAACTTCAAGCAGAAAACAAAAATATTTTTTGCTGGTTGATCAAAATCGGTCACCCTTGCACAGAGGACCCAGGAGTTTGTAGCTTATCTCATCTGACGAAAAAAACACCTGCCACGGCTCGCATCTATCCTTTCCCTTCATCATGTGTAATAAATTCAATTTCAATGCATAATCTGATTGATAATCAAATCGGTCACCCTTACACAGAGGACCCAGGAGTTTGTAGCTTACATTATCTGACAACTCGCGGCTATCCTTTCCCTTTATCATGTGTAATAAATTCAATTTCACTTCATAATCTGGTCGATTCAAAGTCTTTCAACCCGAATTTATGACCCTACTTGTCTGCTAAGATTTTTTAAATTTAATTAAACAAGGAGGACATAAGACTGAAAGTACTCTACTTCAGAAGTTTAAATTAAATCCAGCCAGTGTTCCCATCTCTTTCCACACCAAAGCTCATGACACTACACTTGTCCCACATCAATCTAAAAGAAAAATAAATAAGTTTCCAAGCATCTACTAGAAAAGCACAAAATCCAAAATTCCCAGAGTTCTTTTTACATCTAAGCTCCACGCATGACACAAATAGAGCTCTAAACACTCTAAACACAAGTCTGTCAAACAAAACTTTTATAATTTTGTAATAAATTTTCTAATATCAATTTAAACAAAGAATAAATAAGTTTCCAAGTACTTTACATTTACTTTAAAAACATCGTATCCAAAATTTCTAGAGCTCTTTTCACATCAAATCTCCTCGCATGACTTAAATTAAGAAATCAAAGACAAAACATCAGTCTGTCAAACAATACTGCACTTCTTTAACATAATTTTAAACATTTAAACTAAGAATATATTAGAATTTCCAAGTATTTACTCTAAAAGCACAGAATCCAAAATTCCTAGAGTTCTTTTGCAAATCAAAGTCCCTCACATGACACAAATTAAGAGTTCAAAGACAAAACACGAGTCTGTCAAACAATACTACACTTCAATTTAAAAATTTAAACCAAGAATAAATTAGTTTTTCTAAGTATTTACTCCAAAAGAACTGAGTCCAAAATTCCTAGAGCTCTTTTGCACATCAAGTCCCTCGCATGACACAAATTATGAGTTCAAAGACAAAACACGAGTCTGTCAAACAAAACTACACTTTTCTAATATCAATTTAAACGTAAAATGAATTAGAATTTCCAAGTATTGACTCCAAAATCACCAAATCCAAAGTTCCTAGAGCTCTTTTGCACATCAAGTCCCTCGCATGACACAAATTAAGAGTTCAAAGACAAAAAACCAGTCTGTCAAACAAAACTACACTTTTCTAATATCAATTTAAACGTAAAATAAATTAGAATTTCCAAGTATTGACTCCAAAAACACCAAATCCAAAGTTCCTAGAGCTCTTTTGCACATCAAAGTCCCTCGCATGACACAAATTAAGATGATGTTGAAGATCTCTCTTCTCACATACTCTATTTGACAAAATAATCCCAATTTCAAACCTCCCACCTACTCATCCCCCCACCCCATCACCATTCCAACATACATAACCCTCAAACTCATACCTTAAGTCAGTGTACTGTGGGTCGTCTGACGATGCTCTAGACAACAGAGCGAAACGGCCGTCACGCCATAACGTGAGTTAATTTCCATCTAAAAGTGTTTTTTTTTTTCAAGTTTATATTACAAATTAAGAGTTCAAAGACAAAAAACCAGTCTCAAACAAAACTACACTTTTCTAATATCAATTTAAACGTAAAATAAATTAGAATTTCCAAGTATTGACTCCAAAAACACCAAATCCAAAGTTCCTAGAGCTCTTTTGCACATCAAAGTCCCTCGCATGACACAAATTAAGAGTTCAAAGACAAAAACCAGTCTGTCAAACAATACTACACTTCTTTAACATCAATTTAAACATTTAAACCAAGAATAAATTAGATTTTCTAAGTATTTACTCCAAAAGAACTGAATCCAAAATTCCTAGAGCTCTTTTCACATCAAAGCTCCTCGCATGACACAAATTACGAGCTCAAACCAGACTACCAAACAAAACCCCAAGCATCAGTTTTGCAAATCACAAAGCTATGTGACCTTCCAGAGAATTGTTGCACTAAGTTACGCGTTCTTTAGCACAATAAAAACTTTGCAAACCACCCCGAAACAAACGAAAAAGAAATCTAAAATGTCGTAAAGCCTTTGTAACTGGCAACCTTCTAGCTTTGTTCTTCGAGAATTGTATCACGTTGAAGCAACGCAACTCAGACACGCTTATTATCTGTTCGTAGGCGCGATTTCACTTCCACAGTTCTTTATTTTTCTGGGTTCTTGGTACAAAAAAAAAACTAAAAAAAAATGGGGACTCACCCGTCGTAAACCGTGTCCTTCGGGTAAACGGCCGACCGGTCCTTAGAGGGTATTCGCCGCTTAGCTCGGCAAACTGTAAAAACGTTTCCCTGCTGGAAGAACTGAATTGTGTGCTTTTGCCGAGTCATAAAACGTTTATTGCCGCATATCTTCGTCTTTTGTCTCTTCCTTGCAATGCATTATATTTATTAGCTCCGTTCCTTCTCCGTTCGAAATGTTGTCCTTCACTTGAGAAAACAAAGGGTTCGAGAAAACGAGGAAGAAGAAGATGAAGATAGGGAAAAGGAAGAAGAAGAAGAAGATGTGGAAGACAAAGTAGGAGGAAGAAGAAGATGAAGATAGGGAAAAGGAAGAAGAAGAAGAAGATGTGGAAGACAAAGTAGGAGGAAGAAGAAGATGAAGATAGGGAAAAGGAAGAAGAAGAAGAAGATGTGGAAGACAAAGTAGGAGGAAGAAGAAGATGAAGATAGGGAAAAGGAAGAAGAAGAAGAAGATGTGGAAGACAAAGTAGGAGGAAGAAGAAGAAGAAGAAAAATAAAATGAAGATATGGAAGTTGGCGGAGAAAAAGAGGAAGAAGTGGGAGAAAAAAGAAGAAGAAGAAGTCGAAGGAGGAGTAGAAAAGGAAGAAGAAGAAGAAGAAGATGTGTAAGACAAAGTAGGAGGAAGAAGAAGCAAGAAGAAGAAGAAAAATAAAATGAAGATATGGAAAGTTGGCGGAGAAAAAGAGGAAGAAGTGGGAGAAAAAAGAAGAAGAAGAAGTCGAAGGAGGAGTAGAAAAGGAAGAAGAAGAAGAAGAAGATGTGTAAGACAAAGTAGGAGGAAGAAGAAGCAAGAAGAAGAAAAATAAAATGAAGATATGGAAGTTGGCGGAGAAAGAGAGGAAGAAGTGGGAGAAAAAAAAGAAGAAGAAGAAGTCGAAGGAGGAGTAGAAAAGGAAGAAGAAGAAGAAGAAGAAGATGTGGAAGACAAAGTAGAAGGAAGAAGAAGCAAGAAGAAGAAGAAAAATAAAATGAAGATATGGAAGTTGGCGGAGAAAAAGAGGAAGAAGTGGGAGAAAAAAGAAGAAGAAGAAGTCGAAGGAGGAGTAGAAAAGGAAGAAGAAGAAGAAGAAGATGTGGAAGACAAAGTAGAAGGAAGAAGAAGCAAGAAGAAGAAAAATAAAATTAAGATATGGAAGTTGGCGGAGAAAGAGAGGAAGAAGTGGGAGAAAAAAAAAGAAGAAGAAGAAGAAGTCGAAGGAGGAGTAGAAAAGGAAGAAGAAGAAGAAGAAGAAGAAGATGTGTAAGACAAAGTAGGAGGAAGAAGAAGCAAGAAGAAGAAAAAGAAAATGAATATATGGAAGTTGGCGGAGAAAAAGAGGAAGAAGTGGGAGAAAAAAAAGAAGAAGAAGAAGTCGAAGGAGGAGTAGAAAAGGAAGAAGAAGAAGATGATGATGATGATGATGATGATGAAGAGATAAGAGAGGAAAAAGTAGAATGAGAAGAAGAAAAAGAGGATGGAAAAAGAAGAAGAAAAAGAGGAAGGGGGAGAAGAAGAAAAATATAAAGACGTGGAAGAAGAAGAAGAAGAAGTAGAAAAAGATGAAGATGTGGAAGAAGAAGATTAAGATGTGAAGGAAGAAGTAGATGATGATGTACAAACGAAGAAGTAGGAGAAAAATGAAGAAGTAGGAGGAACAAGAAGAAGGGGAAGAAAACGTGGAAGAAGAATAAAAAAGAAGATGAAGATGTGGAAGAAAAAAGAAAATGAAGATGTGGAAGAAGAAGGAGTGGGAGAAGAAAACAGAAAATGAAGATGTGAAGAAGAAATAGAAGATTTGTAAGAATAAATAGGAGGAAGAAGAAGCACGAATCAGAAGAAAAAAAGAAAATGAAAATATGGAAGATGAAAAGAAGATGTGGTAGAAAAAGAAAACGATGAAGACGTGGAGGAAGAAGAAGATGAAGAAGAAGAAGAAAAAGATGAAGATGTGGAAGAAGAAGATGAAGATGTGAAGGAAGAAGTAGATGATGATGTAAAAGAGAAGAAGTAAGATGAACAAGAAGAAGAGGAAGAAGACGTGGAAGAAGAAGAAAGAAGAAGATGTGGAAGAAGAAAAAAGAAAATGAAGATGTGGAAGAAGAAAAAGAAGAAGTGTAAGAATAAATAGGAGGAAGAAGAAGCACGAAGAAGAAGAAGAAAAAGAAAATATGGAAGAAGAAAAAGAAGATGTGTAAGAAAAAGAAGAAGAAAAATATGAAGATGTGGAGGAAGAAAAAGATGAAGATGTTGAAGAAGATGAAGATGTGAAGGAAGAAGTAGATGATGATGCACATGAGAAGAAGTAGGAGAAAAATGAAAATGTAGGAGGAAGATAAAGATAAAGATAAAATTACTTTATTTACGTAAATTTACAAAATATAACTGTGACTGATTAAAAAGAATATTATTAACAACACAATAAATAAGAAAATGAGAAAAAGTTTGGATATTAACAATAACATTTTTGTGAAGCATTTACGTAATAAGGGCGAAGTCTGGACAAAAATTCGTCCATTCAAACTTAACCTTGATAACTTCGAACTGCGAGACTATATAATTGGTAATAATAGAATAAAATTTGAGTACAAATTGAAAAAGTTAAAAGTGATTAAAAATAATTGATATTGTGTTTTTTTTTTAAATATTTTCTGAACAATACAGATGGGATATTATTTACAAAATGAAAGATGATGGTTGTCATGCATGTGCTCTATGGTTGAAAAGATGCAGTCATTCCCTCCAAAAGATACCTCTTCAATGATGAGGTGAAGCCCGCTCGACTCTCAATGCACCTTATGGAATTAGGAAGTGCGTTCCAAGCCCGACAAGCACTTACAACAAATGATTTAGTATAGATTGTAGTACGGTGGTTCGGTATCCTAAGCGTATTATCCCCGGTTCTTGTATGAGAGACATTATTCTGTCTGCCTTCAGAAACAAATTTGAAATCGTTTTTAAAGTAATTAGGTTTGCCATATTTGAGGATTTCTCTGACAAGTTTGTTTATTCTGAATAGTCTCTGATCTGGGAGTTTGAGAGTTGAGCTTGTAATGTGGGATTGAGTAATTCTATCATGCCATTGAAGAGAGTAAACGTACCGAAGACAGTAGTTCTGACTGCGCTGCAGTCTATCATTCAGAATGACTGTCATGTCATTCATTACAGAATTACAGTACAGGAAATGTGGAAAGATGAGAGATTTAACCAGTAACAATCGGACACTTCTAGGGAGAATATCTTGCATTTTCTTTAAGGGATGCATTGCTGAAAAAACCTTCTTACATGTTCTAATAACTTGCTCTGACCAGTCAAGAGTTGAGTTCATGGTTATACCCAAGTTTTTAACTGAACTACAGTATGGTATTACATTGCCATCAACTGTGATTTTGTGAATTAGGTTCAAGTCAATACTATTTATCAAGCGTGAATAACCAATGATAATAGATTGCGTTTTTACAGGATTGAGTTTAAGACCATTTTTCCTGGTCCATTTCATAATATTATTAATATCTTCATTCATCTTATCAACAGTTGCATTGATTTTTGATTTTGGACAGCTGGAGTAAATTTGTAGGTCATCTGCATAAGTATGGAAACTGGAAAAATTGATAATGGAGGAAAGATCATTAGCATACAGGGTGAAAAGAAGAGGACCGAGAATAGAACCTTGTGGGACACCATGTATTACATTTTTCCATTGGGATTTGTTATTAACATTAGTGACACATTGTTTTCTACCTATGAGATAAGATTGGAACCATATTAGGGCTTCATGACTGAAGCCAAGCAGAGCTAATTTATTGAGTAAAACCTTATGATCAACAGTGTCAAATGCTTTAGAGAAATCAAATAGACTCAGAACAGTACATTTTCGTTGATCCATAGCCAACCTGATATCTTCAGTGACACGCAATAGTGCTGTCTCAGTTGAGTGGGATTTTCTAAACCCTGACTGAAAGTTATGTAGCTTACTGTTCTTCTCAAGGAACTCAACTATCTGAGAATGGACGAGTCTTTCAAGAACTTTAGATAGTGCTGGTAGAATGCTAATAGGCCTAAAGTCTTCAACTTTATTTGGAGAGGCAACTTTGTTTAATGGACGAACCAAAGCACACTTCCAATTTTTGGGGAAACTTCCACTTTGGAGAGATGTATTAAAAATGGAAATGATGGTAGGTAAAACTGCAAATAATATTTTCTTGATGATTTTGATAGGAATTTTGTCCGCCCCAGTTGCATTACTTTTTATATGTTGGAATGCTTTAAGAGCATCATGTTCAGAGATAAGATGAAAATGAAGATGAAGAAGAAGAGAAAGAAGACGTGGAAGATGAAGAAAGAAGAAGATGAAGATGTGTAAGAAGAAAAAGAAGAGAATGATGAAGACATGAAAGAAGAAGAAAGAAGAAAATGATGAAGACGTGAAAGAAGAAGAAAAAGGAAAATGAAGATGTGGAAGAAGAAGAAGAAGAAGAAGTGGGAAAAGATGAAGATTTGCAAGAGAAGAAGAGGAAGAAGAAGTGGGAGGAGAAGAACATGATGAAAGAGAAGAAGAGGAAGAAGAAGTGGGAGGAGAAGAACATGATGAAAGAGAAGAAGAGGAAGAAGAAGTGGGAGGAGAAGAACATGATGAAAGAGAAGAAGAGGAAGAAGAAGTGGGAGGAGAAGAACATGATGAAAGAGAAGAAGAGGAAGAAGAAGTGGGAGGAGAAGAACATGATGAAAAAGAAAAAGTAGTAGACGAAGAAGACAAAGTAGGAGACGAAGAAGAGAATGTGGAAAAAGACGTAGGAGAAGGAGGAGGGGAAAGAATTGATAAGACACAAATTATGAAACAAGGGATGATGAAGAAGAAGAAGAAGAAAAAAAGGACTCCAGACTCCAATAGAGATGCCGCCTACACAAAATTTCAACTACGGTAACGTGGTCTTTTGTTTCGTATTTGAGGGGTTGACTAATAGAAAATTAAATAACAATAACATAATGAAACCCGAGAAAAAAAGGGAAGACTAAAAGAAAATAATCGGAAATAGGATAATGAAAACCCCTCGACAAAGGTAAAATTGAGGAGATTCAAGGAGGTATAGAAACAATTTTTTACAAGAAGAATCTTGTACTAGAATTGTCTTTGGAGTCAAGGTAAGCAATTACGACAGTTAGTGTTAACACTATTTACTTTATCTACGACCATGTCATAATGTATACATTACAGTTTCACAATTGATACCAAAACAGCTGTCTTTTCGAAATGCTTTTTGAAACCCGTTGTATAAAGAGCTCATTATAGTACAGGTTCTACATTATAACACGGGTTCTGGACCAATCAGAAGCATTTTTGATGGAATCAATATCGTAATTCAATATTGTGAAACTATCAGCTGATTTGATCAAACTGCTAACCTAAGCTGCTAACCTAACAATCTACTATAACTTCTTGTATTTGAGATGGAGAGGTTTTGAAACCCGTTGCATAGTGAGCTCATTATAGTACAGGTTCTACATTATAACACGGGTTCTGGACCAATCAGAAGTATTTTTGATGGAATCAATATCGTAATTCAATATTGTGAAACTATCAGCTGATTTGATCAAATTGCTAACTAAGCTGCTAACCTAACAATCTACTATAACTTCTCGTATTTGAGATGAGAGGTTATAGGTATCTCTGACAGTCACAGGTAAAATGAAATTGTTTTAATTAAATGTATACTAGTGGTCGTAGATAAAATAGTGTATGCAACGATTTTATTTGGCCATTAAAGCACTCGTGAGATATTTATAACACTCGCATTCGCTCGTGTTATAACTTACATCTAACTCGTGCTTTAATAAGGGTCAAAATAAAATCGTTGCATAAACTACTATTATCTTTCATGATTTTCGCATTGGTATAAAGAAACTTGAATTTTTTTTGAAGGATAAAGCCCACCTGGGTTTAAGACCTGTGCGTGGGTAATGAGTTAGATGATGCTGATTGATGATTTGGTACTACAGTTTTAGGTGGGTTCCAAACCACAGGGAAGCCAAGCCACCTTGGCACCAACTTGACTTGAATCTTAAAGCGACCACTCTACATTCCCACGCTGATCAATCAAGCAACGCTAATCAAGGAAACCAAATCTTTTGTGTATTTTCCAGAAAATCAACATAGATCGCATTAGTTTACAGTTACTTTTTCGGTGAGATCTATCACATCACAACAAAAATTAGAACAATCGTATTCAAAACAGAACAGGACCATTCACAACTGACATTTCTAGGGAAGTTTCAAGCTTTCCAACCAGTTTTTGGAGGTTTTGTTCTGATCCAAGACACCATTCTGTTCTTTTACTAAAAGAGCCGTTATACCATTTTCAACCCTTTTCTTGGAATACTGAAAATATTCAGAAGATAGTGTTCTACATAATTGAGTGCGGCCCGTATCCTTTTTAAGCTCTCTCTAGGCAAGTGGGTCAGTTTCAAGGCTATACTTCCCCTTTTGTTGGACCCAATTTCGAACAAAACAGTCCAAATTTGAAAAACATTTGCTTTTACAAACTAAGGTTTCTTCCACTCTCTACTCACTCAGTGCCGCAAAAGAATAATTAAACCGGAGACATATGTTTGAAACAGTTATGTTGTCACCCTGTTTTAAACTCCTGTTAAACGACTGAAAACTGAACCGTTTCTAAAATTAAACAAAATCTTAAATTGAAAATAACGAGTAATTGACATATTAATTAAACTTCCAAATTGATTGATTTCAAGTGAAAAGGAAAAATTTTATAATTTTTTGAGTAGAGTATTTGGTAAATCTAAATTTTCATCGTTAAAATTAACCTCAATGTTTTGCACAACTTTTTTTTGAGGATGAAGCCCACATAGGTCTGAGACCTGTGCGTGGTTAATGAGTTGGATGATGGTGATCGATGAGTTGGACCTACAGTTTTAGGTGGGTTCCGAACCACCCGTAAGTGATTTTACAGCAGAGAACGTGTCTTTTTTGCTGGCCAATCTAATCGGCCACCGTTACAAACAGGACCAACGAGAAGGCAGCTTATCTCTACTGATTGAACAGATACCTGCTACGGCTCGCGGCTATAGATTCCTCATAAGTATCAGTCAACAGTTACGTCAAACCTTTCAATCTTTGATTTACTCCCAAGAATGTAGTTAGGCCTACACTTAGCAATGATTAAGCATTAAGTATCGACAGGTTGTTCATTATAAAAATATTCTACCCAAGGTCAAACACTGCCAGTTCTCAGGCAGCTTCTTTCAATGTAGACAGGGCAATTAAGATGCCAGCTGCCTACATGGAACGCGAAGATAAATAAAGCTTTTTCTATGTTAAAGCAGACAACAAACTGTCAAAGATTACGAAATGACAAAAGAGATGGAGCGTGATGAAGCTCGTCAAGGTGATGGGAGAAGAAAAAGAAAAATAGTTTTTTTTGGTGCCTCAAAAAAGTAAGAACAACTTGAAGACGATTTGTAGGTTGCATACACCGGGTCAAGGGCCATAGGTTGACATTTCATGTTCTCAGGTTTTACGTGTGTAATTTTTCTACGTGTTAACAAGAGGCACTCAATACATACAACACAAGACACCCAACACAAGGGCACGATGAAACCTTACAAGACACTCACACTCAAACAACAACAACTCGTATTACACTACTAAATTAACAAGCACGTGAGGATTTCTTCTATCTAGTGATCACTTAAAACAAAGATGGTGGGAATGTAGGTAATTGATGACTAGATTTGTCTAGTTAGCTTACTTTTTCGACGAAATGTCAAGTGCATTAAAACACTTTGTCAAGCCAGGTGAAGGTTATGTTTGTAATTTGGGTAGAAATTTGATGGAATATTATTTTTGGAGGATGAAGCCCAAATATTTCTGAGACCTAAGCGTGGGTGATGAGTTGGATCTAGTTTTAGGTGGGTTCCGAACCACCGGGAAGTGATTTTACAGCAGAGAACAGTGTCTTTTTGCTGGCCAATCTAATCGGTCACCATTACAAACAGGACCCACGAGAACGCGTGGACTTGTACTGCATATATGACAGGACTTAACATGGACATGTAATAAACATGTACTTAAAACTTGACATGTGACATGAATTTTGCTGGATGTATGATGTTGAAGATCCATCTTGTTTTCCATTTAAAAGTAGAGTTTTTTTTAAGTTCTTATCATGAATTTTGGAGGATATACTAGGGGATTATATAAATATATATTTTTTTGAGGATGAAGCCCTTATAGGTCTGAGATCTGTGCGTGGGTAATGAGTTGGATGAAGGTGATTGATGAGTTGGATCTACAGTTTTAGGTGGGTTCCGAACCAACCGGGAAGTGAATTTACAGCAGAGAACAGTGTCTTTTTTGCTGGCGAATCTAATCGGCCCCCCTTTCAAATAGAGCCCAGGAGAACACAGCTTATCTCTATCTGATTGAACAAATACCTGATACGGCTATAATATTCAATATTATGAATGTTTTTAAAGCTAAGAAAGACTATAATCTGTGAAATTATTTTATAAACTCCCTCGACAGATCAAAAATATGAACGTGAGGGTTCAAATCGCATGTGAGGGATCTACTCTTGAGAAGCTTCCTGTACACTGGTTGAAGAATATTTTAGTTTGAATTTGACTAGTGATTTTAAATAGTGTAATTAAATGATATTGATGACTGTCTCATCTGATAGCTCAATTTTTTGTTTTTGTAATGTATGTAAGATACCTACTCTTCTTTTTGTGACTGACTTGTCAAAATTTTGTATAATTATTTATTTATGTGCCTGTACGCTGTACCTGACTTTGTCTTTTGTACCTTATGCTGTACTTACTCACAATAAACTGATTGATTGATCGATATCAAAAGCTATAGATCTATTTCAATTTATTAGAAAAATGTTGCAATTTTATTAAACTTAAATATTGATGTATTCAGCTAGCCTTCAAGCAATTGTAAGATGTTTAGAACACTCGCTTCTCTCGGCAAAACGAGTGTTCTTTCTAAATTCCCACAATGAATTGAAGGCTAAATACTATAAATCTATGTTGAAGAATTGTATCATAAACTTTCTTTGTAGTGGCGAAGGTGATATTGTGGAAGGTATAATGAATAATAAGAAATTGTCACAACCACATATTTATTAAAAATAAATTGTTTTTTTGAGATTGATAATGGTATAACAACCGAAACTAGTTTCTCAATATTTTTAATAAATTAAGTTGTGACAATTTTGTCTTATTATTCATTATGTATAAACGTCTAGATGGTGTCCTCTGTCAACGAAACTCTAGCGCTAGAGGATAAGGGATTGGAGGAGAAGAGAGAATGAAAATGAGGAGGAAAAGAAGAATAAGATAGAGAATTAGAAGAAGAAAAATAGGAAGGAGGAGAAGAAGAAAAAGAGGAAGGAGGAGAAGAAGAAGAAAAAGAGGAAGAAGAAAAAAAGGAAGGAGGTAAAGAAGAAGAAAAAGGAGGAGGAGGAGAAGAAAAATAGGAAGGAGGTAAAGAAAAAGAAAAATAGGAAGAAGGAGAAGAAGAAGGAGGTATAGAAGAAGATAAAGGAGGAGGAGGAGAAGAAGAAAAAGGAGAAGAAAAAAAGGAAGGAGGTAAAGAAAAAGAAAAATAGGAAGAAGGAGAAGAAGAAAAATAGGAAGGAGAAGAAGAAGAAGAAGAAGAAGAAGAAGAAGAAGAAGAAAAAAAATAGGAAGGAGGTAAAGAAGAAGAAAAATAGGAAGAAGGAGAAGAAAAATAGGAAGGAGAAGGAGAAGAAGAAAAATAGGAAGGAGTTAAAGAAGAAGAAAAATAGGAAGAAGGAGAAGAAGAAAAATAGGAAGGAGAAGAAGAAAAAGAGGAAGAAGGAGAAGAAGAAAAATAGGAAGGAGTTAAAGAAAAAGAAAAATAGGAAGAAGGAGAAGAAGAAAAATAGGAAGGAGGAGAAGAAGAAAAAGAGGAAGGAGGAGAAGAAGAAAATTAGGAAGGAGGTAAAGAAGAAGAAAAATAGGAAGGAGCAGAAGAAGAAAATTAGGAAGGAGGTAAAGAAGACGAAAAATAGGAAGAAGAAAAATAGGAAGGAGGTAAAGAAGAAGAAAAAGAGGGAGGAGGTAAAGAAGAAGAAAAATAGGAAGGAGGAGGAGGAGAAGCATAACCAGATGCTAGGGACCAAGAAAGATTGACCATTATTAAATTGAAAATTATTTTTATGTAAATCATCAACGATTTATTACAACTCATATTTCACTATAGAACCGTCCTGTGTATCCACTAAAGACCCTTGAGTCACCCACAAATAAATAAAATAAATGTATATGTTGGGACGTTAGTAATTCCGTTGACTATTAGAACCAGCACGTGTGTAAATAAAGAAGGATATGAAGAAGGAAAAGAAGAAAAATAAAAGGAAAAGGAGAATAAGAAAAGACCTTGCCCGATTTAACATCAAGTCTGCACAACGGCACTGAAGCTATCGGTTTCAAGACCAGATAACATTAGACGATGACAACCGGTATAACAATATTTTACGAGGAAAAGGAACCAACTAATATTGAGATAACAGAGAACGAAAGAGAGTGAGAGAGAGAGAAAGAGAGAGTGAGAGCCCGATTTTTCATCAGTAGTTCACCACTCAGGTAGAACCAAATCAACGCCGTTGATAGATAAGTAGGAAAAGTTTAATGCCAAGGCTTATTATAAGCTATGCGGCAATTTTAGCTTGCAAAACTTATTCTTGATAATTAGAAATCTCATTTATTTGATAATAACTTAAATCATCTGATGGGTGTAATAGCAGCGTTTACAGGAAGATCAAATTATACTAAGGGTGGTCCCAGAGCGACTCATGACACCCCCAAAATCGGAAATTTACTGGTGAAGGGGTAGGGAGAAGGGTCTCGCAAAGAAGTTCAACAAACCCCATTTGTGATCCGCCCAACTGGGAGCGTTCCTGATATATTTTTTTGAAGCCCACATAGGTCTGAGACCTGTGCGTGGGTAATGAATTGGATGTTGTTGATTGATGAGTTGGACCTACAGTTTTAGGTGGGTTCAGAACCACCGGGAAGTGATTTTACAGCAGGGAAGTCTTTTTTGCTGGCCAAAACAAATCGGTCACCCTTAGGAAGAGCAACCAGGAGTTTCATAGCTTGTGTTTCCATACAATTGCTTCTTAATGAGAAATTAATACGTTAAATAATGTTTTTGTTTATGAATAATAAGACTTGAAGTTGTCACAACCAAATTTATTGAAAACAGTGATTTTAGTTTCGGTTTTGTTTTCGAAGGATGAAGCCCACATAGGTCTGAGACCTGTGCGTGGGTAATAAATTGGATGATGGTGATTGATGAGATTGAGAACAGTCTTTTTGCTGGCCAATCCAATCGGTCACCCTTACGAAGAGTGCCCACGAGTTTCGTAGCTTATCTCTGATTGAACAGATACCTGCTACGGCACTCGGCTATCACTTTCCAGTGGTGCAATTACATGAAATGACGAAGATTGAAGATTTTAAAAAAATTCCAGAAGCTAAATAAATTCAGGAATATGTTTTCTTGAACTTGAATAGTAATTAGATAGATTTGACTGAACTCAAGAAAAATATGAATACACTCGTATCAAATTGTGTTAAACAAAAAATACCAAACCTCTTCGTATTGTCCAAACTAACAACCAAAAAAACATTAACTAACTACCCTAATGTAGTAAACCAGCTGGACCCAACACAAGTAAACTTACCTTCATCAAGAAACCACTCTGAACTCCTACAGGAAACAAAGAAAAACCTACTGGCATCAATTAACTGCCCTAGGTCAAGCTGCACTGGTAAAACAGGTACCCGACTAATTGACCTCAGACAGTACTTAATCAATTGAATAATAATCAACGCCTCAAGCCAAAACACCCAGACTTTTAAACGATAGCGTTTAATCTTAAAAGCAAGTCTCATGTAACAGACATACATTTAGCCGATTAGGTTAGGTTAGCTAAGAGCTAAGACGAAACGCATTTAATAGCGACATTATCATATCATTCAGTGAGCTTACATTGGACGAGGCCCTTGAGGGATAATTTTTTTCAAGTTCACCAACACAAACAACCGTACTCACGCACGCCACTCCGCATCCGCACCGGTGCATAGGGCCTCGCCCTTTACACCTGATCCTAACCTAAGTAAGGTGGATTACATCCCTTCATCTTTCCGAGGGACTGTAATTAATAACCAGAACCCTTCTAAATGCCGGTGTCCCTATTCTTAGTTCACCCCTTCTCTTTTGTGTGCAGGTCCTACATACAAAGAAACAGGTGGATGATTTATATATTCTCCGTCTCTGTTTATCTATATGCTTCTCTTTCTAAGTAGACGTTCGAAAAGGTGTACTACAATTTTCAATGTGGAATAATTATTTGTATCACCCACTAAAAAGGTCCATTGATAAACTTCCGCTATAGAACGGAGGAATAATTCAACTTTCTTGGATACTGTTCAATTATTTTTTCATTTCTACTTAAGATGTTTGTCCCCTTGAGAGAAAACTGATACGAACCACAGCAATGTCAGACAGTTCCTGATTTTTTCATAAAAATCTTCTACTGCCGGAAAAATACCTGCATTACATAATATTTTTTTATTGCTGATGATGCCCACAAGAGTCCGAGACTTGTACGTGGGTAATGAGGTGGATAACACATAGATGCCTGACGGTGGAGCGGGATTCGAACCCACGACCGATGAAGTTGCAACGCCCCAACCAACTGCGCTAAGCGACCCGCCGCTGATTTTAAAAAAACATCAAAAAACTACAAGCCCATGTTTCAGTATGAAATCCCTCAAAAATAATTATTAAGAAGTTAAAATAGTAGGTCCACCATGTTCCCCGTAACATGGCTCAAACGGCGAGGTGGAACTACCCGTAAGGGACTCCCCACCATTAAAATCCATACGCTTATTATTATTAAGAAGTTAATTCGAATGGATCAAAAGTAGTTAAAATAATAGGGAACTTTATTAACGTTGAAATGCATTTCAAGGAGAGCATTTCCTGTAATTTCAAATATTTCAAGTCTTCAACAATTTTCAAAATTTACACGTTATAGATTACTCAACAATTGGCATTATTAAAAAGTGTAATTCTGGATTAATATTCTTGAATTAGAAAGAATTAGTCATTGTTCTTCAAATTCCTTGTGAAAAATAGGCATAACCTACCATTTGGATTCTTCAGTGTTGAAAATTTACGAAGAAAAAAAAAAGAAAGCAGTTGTGGGCAAAAGCCTGTTGTGTCTTTGCTTTACTGTATTTTTGTCATGAATAAATAAATAAATATTGTTCTATGTAAGTGTTGAAATGGATAAATATGGTAATATCAATAGAAAAAAAAATATTTTTTGGAGACCAAGTAATTTTAACAAGAGTTTCTCACAAAATGATGCAGACAACCTCTAGGAAATGTAAGATTGGATATCATCATATTGAAAACATAGCCGAGTTACCTAATAAGGTTAAACTGTCCATTAACAGTATATATATATATATATATTTTTTTTTTGGAGGATGAAGCCCACATAGGTCTGAGACCTGTGCGTGGGTAATGAGGTGGATGATGGTGATTGATAAGTTAGACCAACAGTTTTAGGTGGGTTCCGAACCACCGGAAAGTGATTTTACAGCAGAGAACAGTGTCTTTTTTGCTGGCCAATCTAATCGGTCACCGTTACGAACAGGACCTACGAGAACGCAGCTTATCTCTCTGATTGAACAGATACCTGCTACGGTTCGCGGCTATCACTTCCCTTAAGAGTAAACAGTTCATTAAGAGTAGAATAATTACTTTAATGGAACAGAAATGTAACTTTCAATTTAGAAGTCATAAAATTATAATAATAAGCTTTATTATCACTTATCCGGTGGTTCGGAACCCACCTAAAATAGTAGGCCACCATGTTTCCCGTAACATGGCACAAAACGGCGAGGTGGAACTACCCGTAAGGGTCTCCCCACCATTAAAAGCCATACGCTTATTATTATTATTATTATAAGAAGCGTACAACATGAATTTTGCTTATTTTTAAATACATAAGTTAGTTGATGTACAAAGTTAGTAATTTAAAAATTTACAATAAGCGTATGACTTGTTGGTGGGGAGCCCATTACTGGTAGTTCCACCTTTTCAGCCATATTGTGGGGAACAAGGTGGACCTATTTTAGGTGGGTTACAAACCACCTGATAAGTGATAATAAAGCTCATCAGAAGTAGTATATTATAATTATTTGAATTATGAAATGGGGACCGGGACCGGGGCTTCTTTCTTAAAATATCTTCAACTTTTAAGGATTATACAGTGAATTGATTTTATGTAAACTGTGTTAAGGAAGCTACTTTGGGGCTGTAAGCATCAATATATATTTTGTACTAAATAATTAAACAACAAAGAGAATTAACGAAACAGCTAACATATTCTTTAAAAATATTTTAGGGATGTTGGGGATCGGTCATGAATTGAGGCACAGCTTTATACCGACGTTTCGCCTTTATTTTAAGGCATCTTAAGGGCTTATTGAAAAACACAATTTATATATTAAGACAGAGACTGCATGAATTAACATGCAAAACATTATTACACATACTATAGGGTAGTTTCAGGAAACTTTACTTACAGTGGAATTTCAATACATGAGCTGAACAGAACACAAATTTTTCACTATTCCTTCAATATCTATGCAATATCTGAATTGTGTTTCTCAATAGGACCTGAAGATGCCTTAAAATAAAGGGGAAACGTCTGTAAAGCTGTGTATCATTTCATGACCAATCCTCAACATCCCTACATTTTTTTTAGATTTCAACGTCGATATTTACTCATTCATTCTTTAAAAAATTGTAATTTTTTATATTTCAACATCCCTACAATTTTCTTAGATTCAACGGTCGATATCTACTCATACATGCTTTAAAAAATTGTAATTTTTGATATTTCAACATCCCTACAATTTTCTTAGATTCAACAATCGATATCTACTCATTCATGCTTTAAAAAATTGTAATTTTTTATATTTCAACATCCCTACAATTTTCTTAAATTCAACAATCGATATTTACTCATTCATTCTTTAAAAAATTGTAATTTTTTATATTTCAACATCCCTACAATTTTCTTAGATTCAACGGTCGATATCTACTCATACATTGTTTAAAAAATTGTAATTTTTTAAATTTCAGTGAATATTACAAAAGTTGTACAAGAGTTGACAATGACAAGAAAATTTATGATACGCCGTGCTAACTAACCATATAGCCTATTGAAAGATTGAACTTGACTTGGTATCGGTCACTGAAATACAGTATTATTCCTGCTGTCATAAAGTTATGACCCCATCTCTCCAAGCCATTCATTGACCTCAGCTAACCATATCTCTAACAAATAAACTAAACAAATAAATACAACTACAATTTCGGTCAAGTATCAACATTAGTCATATTAACATAAGATTTCACATGAACACTGAGATTGCCGTGTCATATTATAAATAAAACAGGGAAGATCAACGCCCACACGAAGTTTGTACCGAACTGAATCAAAAATAGATAATAAATTATCGTGAAATGACAATCGTTGATAGAAAATTTTGAAGCAAATAAAATTTATTCCCACTTTCAAGTTAGATCCGCTCTATCATTCATTACATAATCGTCGTACAACGCTTGAGAACGCCCGATAAATAATTCAATAGAAAAAATTAATAATTAATGGAATATTGCGAAACAATGACAATAAAATGCGTAAAGAAGTGACTTGTAATTCTTCCAGTAGAAAAATGTTGTGAATTCAGTTTTCTATAGGATTTACGAATAACGGTTACATTAGTCTTGCTAACTCACTTTTCATTAAACCGGTAATTTAATTGAAGTTATTACAAGTTAGTAGTTTCTAGAATATATTTGTCATAATGATAAAATGATTTATGAAAAAAATGGTAAATTATTTTTTTTAAATGAAATGATTTTAATGATTTAATTGAAGTTATTACAAGTTGATTTAGAATATATTTGTCCTAATGATGGTGCAAGTTCTCTAAACACAGATAAAAGTTGTGAAGTTATTTTTTAAAGTTCCATAGATTAATAGCAATGAATACAAACGAGAGTACAATTGATAGATATAAATTCATGGAAATAATGATTAAAATGTTATAGCGTTATGAGAATAAAAAAACATGAGTTTTGGTTGCTAAAGCTGCTGAGACCTAGTGAAAATGAATTAACGTGATTTGAAAAATTTCAATTGAAAATAATTCAAATACAGTATTATTATTTTTAGGACATGCGAACTACTAAGCAATACAAGAGAAGTCTTTTACCGATTATCAAAATAATAAAAAATTCGGAATTTTGATTCAAAAGAAAATCATTAAAGCTTTGATATATTAAAATTCAATAAAAACTGCAGGTAGCTCAGGTTTTGTATCATATATCAGAATTTTCAGGTCGCACCTGAAATATTAAATTGCATAATTATTCTATGATTAACTCTGAATGCCAAAATCACGGTTTACAGTTATCAGGGTGATTTCTTACAGTATTATGGGTCAATTTTGAGTAGAAAAAAGTTATTATTCAAATAAAATAACTTTATTTCAATTTGATGAAACAATTTTTAAAAAATTTCATCGTTTTTTTTTCGTAGGATGAAGTCTACATACTGAGACCTGTGGGAGAGTGATTCATGTGTGGGATGATGGTGAATCATAAGTTTGACCTACAGATTTAGGTAGGTTCCGAACCACTTACTTTAGTTTATAAGTGTTGTGTCTTCACCTACCGTGTTGTAGTAGGAATTCAACATAGATAATAGCGTTTATTGGAGAGAGAAACTAAATTAGTTATGGTTAATTACGTAATACGATTGTAGATCAATAGGTCTAGAAATAGAAACACTTTGAAAAGAACAGTATCTCTGTTATTGCTACCAGTATTAATTAACTCTTTTGCCTTGAGTTCTGTGATACAAGGTTAGAATATATAGCCTAACTGTGGTCTACTCCATAACAAAACGTTTAGAAGTTTTTCATTTTTTTTTCAAGATAAGATCACAAAAACCGTTTGAAAGTTTTTAACTAGTATTGCCAAATAATATAGATAAGATAGAAGTCGGTAACACCTAAATACTTTGTAAATTTAGTTAGTCAAGTTACCGTATACGAATTAATATTGTACCAACTGAACAATAAATATTTAATTTTCCATTGAGGTTTGAAAACATTTTCAAAGTTTTTTTTTATTAAGTTTTCATGTGAAAACTATTTTTTAGCAATACTGGAGAAGGGCGATGACCTGAAGTTAATTGTTATAACTGGAATCATTTATAAATAAATATAATTAAAAATAAAGCTTATCTATTCACTCAGACATTATGCATTTATCAATGTTTATCATTGATTCACATTGCTATCTACAGACTGGTTGGTGCTTTGTTGAAAGTGATAATTCTCATCGTTTGATCCACAAAAACTGTCCGAGTTCTTGCAAGGGTTTGTAAAATCATATAATTTTGTTAACTGGAAATAAATAATGATGATTGAAATAATTTTCTACATAAGCTATTTAAAAACTCACAGGAAAATATACTTTTAAGTTTAGCCATTAGCATGACAATGAAATTTGGAAAAATGGAATAATAGGCCTTTTATTAAAGTATTTTGAAAATTTGTAATAATTTTGAACAAAATATTCCATAATTCTAGAAACATCAGTTCTAATGAGAAGGAGCAGTAATTACTAAGTAATTTCTGAACTGAGATTCCCAAAATTAGAATTAAGTTTAATTAAATGATACCCAAAAAATGACAAAATATTCATCTACCGGTACCGGTTCTCTTCTCTGCTAAAGGTACCGGTACCTCTTCTCTGCTAATTTATTTATAAGATTAAACTGGATTCATACGATTTTTTAAATAGAATTTTCCAATGTAACAATTCAGTTAATGAGCTCATATACGTTGTTTTACTAACTCAAAGTTCCTTATAAAATGTTACATTTTTACAGAGCACTCCAATTTCAATCGACAAAATAACGAAATCTCAAACAACTACTGAACTAACGAAGTAGAAATTAACAACGCGAAATTCAGTACGAAAACCTCAAAAAAATTTCTAGAAAAAGTCCATGTAGATATTGTATGTGTTTTGGATATTTCGCATTGATGTAGTGATTCGTCGGACACGGTTAGCGATCTACTGCAATCATCAACTAACAACCCAACTTGAAGTTGAATTAAAATTTTTCAACAAGTATTTTCAAACTTTCCGCATCCTTGACGGGGTTGATTTTTTATTTGATGTTTTATCTAGAAAATATTACCCTGATGTACCGTATTTTTGAACAGTCTCAAATAACATACATTCATCATAAAACTAGATATAAATTTATCACACAACCCATCATACTACCAAGACTAAAATCGACATTAATTCCTCCTAAATTGTTTCAAAAACACAAAATTAAATAGATACTATTTTTTCCAAGTTCAAGGAAATATTAGTTTACTAAACAAAAGGGGCTAATCCAAACCTTTGCGGGAGAAAAAACACTATTTCCTATAACTACCGGCTAGCAACAATTGTAAAAACACAAAAAAAAAACTAAATTTCAATTTCTGTTCTGGTACAAAACCAATTCAATCAAAACCCACTTTTCAAGTCTTCTTGATGATTCTAAAAATAATTTCATTGGGTCCTATACAAAAAGAAAACAAAACCAAATTTCAATTCAACGAATTTTTTCAATCTCTATCCGCCAAATTTAGTAATAAAAATAACAACAGGACATACAACAGCAAATTAAGTAGGAACCACTGTATAAAGACAACTCGACATTTAATCTAATCAAAATCTATCCTAAATCCATCATAAACTTATACAAAGTTATGCTACATATTTCAAAGTTACTTTCATACAATCTTGAAGCAAATCACTTCTAAAGTTTGCTCCATATTTTGAAAGCTCATCATTTTACTTTATCGACTATCCAAAACTCCCCACTGTCTTCGGCAGCTTGTCGCCACCCATAAACTTCCCTACCAGGTTACAGTCTTCGGGTCGTATTTATGAACGTTCCTTTAATTTCTCTTGAGTCGAGGGATTCTTGCAATGTAACATATTTATATAGGCATTTCAAGGGAGTCTAGACATTTTAGGGACTCTTGTAATGTAACATATTTATATAGGCATTTCAAGGGACTCTAGGCATTTTAGGGACTCTTGTAATGTAACATATTTATACAGGCATTTCAAGAGTCCCTCGAGTAAAGAGACAATGAAGGAACGTTTATAAACACGGGCATTCAAGTCTTCAGTGGACAAGTTACTCTACTTCTCGTTTGCTAGACATCTTAAAAACACCCAAAGACAAAATTAAAGGAATTTTTTTGAAATGTGGTAATATTTCAAGGCATTCTCATTGGAATTTTAAGCAAAATTTTGATTACTCACCTGATTTGTTAACGATGAGAGACAGGGGCTGCGAATCGTTGAGGGGTGAGCCGGGGGGCGACAGAGACGAATCATCTCTGTTCTTCTGCGTTTCCAGCAATTTCAACTGCTGCAGATGCAGTCGATTTTTGATCAGAAATATTTTAGGCATATTTGCCGCCGGTTCCTAGATGCGAGCGAGCACACACGATACTAAACAACAACACACTAGCACAACAGTAATGTCACTCGAAGTAAATGATGTCCAGTTTACGCTGGCAATGCACAACCCCGAAGATTGTCACCATTGTGTCCGGAAAGTGATTAATTATCCGAAATGTTGATAAACACAACCGGCACAGACACTGTAACAGAAGTAACGGAATGCGTAGAGCAGTAAACGGCAGTCAGTTATCCAGAGGAGATCTGCTTGCCTACGAAATTGTCAGTCCACATCCACACTAACCGCTTCCTTCTGCAAGACTGGACAAGAAACTTTACGGAGACCTCACAGAGGGCAACAGGTTCGTTGGTGCCGGCAAGAGACAGTGGTGGGGAGTTAGTTCTTTGCTTCTATTGCCAAGATCACGGCTGCTCTACGACGCCATTGTTGGTCACGTGATCAGTCCCTACCTGTGCGCATGCGCAAAGCCGATCCAACTTTACTTTCAAATTGCCGTTTGTTCGTTCGTTGCAGCAGCGTTCCTCTTCATCATCACTTTACCTAACCTTTTTCCTTCTCTTCAACGGAGTATGTAGCGGATCTAGGAAACTCGACAACGGGCGGAGAAAAAGAAGAACATACCGGTAGAATTTATCACCTTCTCTCTTTCAAACCACCGTCGTGTATTATTAAATACATTCTTCGCTGTTTCATCCGTCTCTCTCTACTTCTTTTCGTAACTACGAGATATGATGATGATCGTAAAAGATATCGTCATCATCCGTAATAGAATTTCCTCCACGGTTCCCTGGCGCTCTGGTACCAGGAGAGAATGGCACCGGGGACTGGCGATTGGTACTCCCGTTTTTCAAGCGCGGCGCGCACTGCACAACTCTTTCTTTCTTCTCCTTGCGTTCAAATCTCCAAAGATCAAAGTCGAATGTTATTTTGGGAAGGAAATTTGCAGCTACAACTACATCAAAAGGTGTTATAATGTTGGCCAATATTTCTTGGTCATTGAAACGCGCACTATCAATGCAGAGAGTATGACCTTTACATTACTTTTTTCGTATTTTCTGATGATGCCCACATGGTTCTGGGACTTGTAATAATAATAATATGATTTATTTCCATATTTTGTAACAATACAAATTTAGAAACGTCAGAAAATACAAAAAGTATCAACTATGTTTTCAAAATGCATACAGTACTGCAAAACCAACTACAACAATATCTTAAAAGTAACAGTGAAATTTTAATAATCAGTTAACAATAATAAAAACAGACAAATTCAGTACTATCACTAGAACTCATTGCCCAAAATCTACAACAACAATAACAAAACAAAACAGATCAAATAATAATATAATTGTCAAAATAGTCGGTATTGATGAGTTGATAAGTCCAGTTTTAGGTGGGTATGAACCCATGTTACTTAAGTTCATTTATTTATTTTTTATTTCCTGATAATGCCCACATGAATCTGAGACTTGTCCAAATCTAAAGAGTTGGATGATGGCGATTGATGAGTTGGACCTACAGTTTTAGGTGGGTTCCGAACTCAATTTACTTAAATTCATTTATTTATTTGCTGATAATGCCCACATGAATCTGAGACTTGTGCTTGGGTAAAGAGTTGGATGATGCATGATGGTGATTGATGAGTTGGATGATGATGATTGATGTGTTAAGACCTACAGTTTTAGGTGGGTTCCAAACGCACTTTACTTAAATTCATTTATTTATTTTTTATTTACTGATAATGCCAACATTAATCTTAGGCTTGCGCTTGAGTAATGAGTTGGATGATGGCGATTGTTGAGTTGGATGATGATTGATGAGTTGGATTATGGTAATTGATGTGTTAGACCTACATTTTTAGGTGGGTTCCGAACGCACTTTACTTAAATTCATTCATTTATTTTTTATTTACTGATAATGCCCACATGAATCATAGACTTATATATTTATGCTGGGGAATAAATACGGGAATAGTGTGAACATCTTTCAACAGAATGTATCTGATTTTGGTCACAACACAATAGAACTATTTTTGTCTGCTACAATGAATTCAACTTGGTGTTCTTCCTATGACATTTAATTTACAAGAGAGTAATTTGAGTCCTACAGTTTTGACTGTTCGTGTAATGTGAAAATAGAATAATTTATAGAATCATATTCGATTTCACTCAATAATTATATTTGCCAGCTATGGGGTACTAATTGGCTCAAACATGAGGTGAAATTCTATTTGTGCTAAAGCCAAAGTATGCTGAAGGCTATAAATGACTTTCAATTAATTATGCTCTATTCTCATCAGTCTACTGAAGGGGTCTACTGGTATGAACGATATTTCACAAAATGGATCATAAATTAGGGAAATTCATCCAATTATTACAAGCATTAGCTCCCACTGAAAGTGGAATAATTTTAAACACAATTTAAAAAAGTTCCTAGATTTCTTGTTCCATGACGAACTGCGTTGTTAATATTAACTTTTTAAGTGAATTCAACAGAGTAAGTAAAATACTACTTATTTAAAAATGTGACTACAAGTCCTTGAATTCACTTAAAAATTTGATTAAAAAAAAGCTTTTTTTGGCCGAACGAACACAGGTCTCTCTTTTGACTGTTTTGCTGCCAGTTTGTAACACATTTACCGCCAAACGCGTGGACCAATTCTATGAAATTTTGCATCGATGTTCCTTTAAGGAATGATGTGATGTGTGTAAGAATTTTCGAAATTTTCTTGCATTTAAAGGATTTTTAGAAGGAAAAAAGGAAAGGTACTCAGGCCTTCTTCAATAGGAAACATATTATTTTTAAAATGAGCTTCTCCACCATGTGGAATTCGAATCAGATTTCAAGATAGCCCTCAAGCCCTTTTCTTCATCTGGTTGAGCCTTCATATGAATTAATGTATCATATTTGTACTACAAAAGCGATCGATGGTGATCTCGTATTGAAAGTATTGCCATGTTTTTACTTGATTTTGTTATTAGTAATAGATTAGAATAATTTTTTATAGTATAGTACTGAAGAAAGAATTCTGTATATTGTTGTGGTATAATAATAATAATATCGTGTGACCTGGCTGGCTCAGGTCTGGTGTCAGAGTTATCAGGTCGCACCTGAATAAGTTCAGGGCCTCTGACGTGACTTAACGACTGTTTTTTAGTCAGCCGGGACCGACAGCTTAACGTGTCCTCCGAAACACGGGAGTGGCCCGTTGTGGTAATGGCAATTAACAAGTTTTATAAATACAAATAATTTCTGCAGGGGTGCCCATCCCCTCCCCCCAATTCTCATGACGCATTCCCATAAATTAGGCACCTCCTGCCAGAAAAAATCGAAAAAAAGCCTCCCCCGTATTCTTTCTAAAACTAAAAGAAGATTTATATCCCCCCGTATTCTTTCTAAAACGAAAAAAATGATGTATATAGGTATTGAAAAAATTCAAACCCAGTCGATAATAATTATACAAAATGCTGTATGTAAATTTCTTTAAATTATTTTAGGGCTTAATTACTAAATTGAGAAATACTGGAGCTGTAACTTACCGGGGGTCCTCCCCCGGAAAATATTTGAAAATTACACTTGAATTGGTGCATTTTAAACGCATTTGAGCATGGTTAGTAATGCACATATAATATTACATAATATATAAAATAACAAGCTAGTTCAGATCTGGTTTAAAATAACTGATTTTATTATTGATTTAGATAGCCGGAGCTCCACTCTGGTGTGCGCCGGCTGAAATTAAGCCCTGGATTTTTTTACATAGGTAACATTATTTTGTAAAAGAAAAAAAAAGAAATAGCTCAATAAATTCTTGCACAAATCCTAAACATAAATATTTTAGCTAATTCATATTCAATAGTATAATAATAATTATAAATCTATTGTCATTAATTGACATTCTGTCTAGTGACTTTATAATATATTTTTGAATGTCGTCACGTTAAACATGGTTTCAATCAACTTCACCCCTCCCCCAAACTTTTGGGCACCCCTGATTTCTGATTTGTCAATTAAGAATAATAACAAGTGATTAATAACAATTAGTAACAAGTAACTAAAATGTACGAGACATAATATATAATGAATATTACTAAGTAGATACGTTTACAGATTTCATCCCTATTTTTCTATAACTCATTCATCAGACGTGTGAAATCTCATCTGATTTGAGCAATCAGCTGTCTGGGAGGAACATAAGTACAGGCTAGATGAAAACAGATACGCAGCCTTGGTGTTGTGATACAGAGTGATTTTTTTTAAAAAGAGACATGAAACAGACTAGGCAAATTAAATCAAGGATTAGGTCAAAGGCTGAAGATTGTGTTCAATTTTGCGATGGTGATTCTCATTGAGTGCATCGAGTATGGTTTTTTTTTATTGCTGATGATGCCCACAGAGTACGAGACTTGTGCGTGGGTAATGAGGTGAATGACTACACATAAATGCCTGACGGTGGAGTGGGATTCGAACCCACGACTGCTTAAACGACAGTAAGCTGAAGTTGCGACGCCCCAACCAACTGCGCTAAGCGGCCCGCCAAATGTTCCTCCATGCAAGCACTTTTATTCTTATGTGCGGCACTCAAAATAACATACTTAGAACTAATCGTGTAGCTAATACTGGTGCACTAAAATTCTTCCAACAAAAATAAAAAAAAGGATAATACTGCTGCACTTCAAATCATCAAATCTAATGCATTCTACTAATCTGTTTTTCATTTAAATTCATTCTTTTCAAACAATGCCTACATTGTTTCAACAACTCAACAACCTATAAAACTTTTTTTAACACACCAACAATTTGCAACACGAAACCCAACACCGCCAATTTGGTTGCTAGGCAACGCCGATTACAATGACCGCGTAATTCAAAAATCACGACGCTGGTGGCTTTGCAAATCCTTCACCTGAAACATTGATGATGAGAACAAGATAGCTTGCAGCTAGCAATTTAGCTAAAAAGCTACAGACAGACGAGCTGAGAGCTGAATTTAACTAGCGACTACCCAAGGCATGCCAATGAACGGTTGGATTCGCTATATACCTTCACTATAACTATATCTCCAATTGTTCTATAGCGTTTTCCAAGGCCAAGGACAGGCCAAATAATGCTGGGATGATTTAATCTTCTTTGCGAGCACTGTAATAGTTGAATAGAAATAAAAAAATTCTGTGTACTATATAGTTACATGTCAGTCAATCGGCTATCAGTGTAGAAGGGACTGTTGTAGTTTTTTTTACATCCTAATCGGTTTCTGAGCTTTATCTTGAAAAAGGAAAAGCTAAGTAAATGACAAGAGTCTTGTAAAACGATCCTGTGATTCAACTTTCAGTCTAAACCTATACTCAAAAGTGTTTAAATTTATCGGTGTCAATAACCTTTTGTAACATTTTACGAGTATATTGACCAATTGTTTATTTATTATTTTTATTAAATACTACGGACTTCCAGTATGATTTTACGAAGAGAAGGAGTTGAATCCAGAGGTGGATTACTGACCAGATGGTAAATTTGCATGTACTAAAATATAAATATACTGCTACTATTACCATGTACCATATACCATATTAGACCAAGAAGAAAAAAATGCATTTCTAGGAGTTTTGTTGGATAGATGATTGACCTGGGCTCCATACATTGAGAAAATGTGTTGTAAAATTTCATCTGGGGTATTTGTCCTGCGACAGCTCGCTAGATTAAATGACAAAAAGTTACTTTTTACAGCTTACCATGGGCTCTTACTGTCACATATTAGGTATGCTATCTTAGTATGGGGTAATTCATCAAAACAAAATCTTGATAGGGTGTTTAAGATCAAAAGAAAGCGGTTAGGTGTATAGAAAGAGTAAAGAGATTAGATTCATGTAGGCCGTTGTTCAAGAGACTTGGTCTCCTAACTGTACCCTGCTTATATGTGTATGAAGCTACTTTATATGTAAAAACGAATGATATTAACCAAAATCTTGATGTACATGATTATAATACAAGAAGCCGAGGAGATTATCACTTGGTGAGTCACAATAGTAGCTTATTCAAACAAAAACCTAGTTATATTGGTAGGAAATTCTACAACAAGCTACCGCAGTTTTTAAAGAATCTTTAAAATATAGAAATATTTAAAAAACAATTGAAAAAATATTTAGTTGATAAAGCTTTTTATAGTGTACAAGAGTTCCTTTCACATCAAAATTAAGCCTCACCTCAACTAATTGATATTGTAATTATGGTATCTAGTGTATAATATTGTTGATCTGACTTGTCTTATACTCCTTAACTGGAGTCTCCAAGACGTAAAAAAAATACAGTACTAATCTACTAAATATTCACTTATTATTAAAATATAAATGTGATGTTGAAGATCCATCTTGTTTCCACTAATATAATAAAAACTTAAAAAACTTTCAAGTGGAAATTATGACTCACGTTATGGCGTGACGGCCGTTTCACTCTGTTGTCAAGACCCACAGTACACACTTTTGAGTGTGCATCGTCGTTTTTTTTTTTTTTTGTAGATTACGTCTTGGAGACTCCAGTTAAGGAGTATAAGACAAGTCAGATCAACAATATTATACACTAGATACCATAATTACTTCAATTAGTTGAGGTGAGGCTTAATTTTGATGTGAAAGGAACTCTTGTACACTATAAAAAGCTTTATCAACTAAATATTTCTTCAATTGTTTTTTAAATATTTCTATATTTTCAAGACTTCAAAAACTGCGGTAGCTTGTTGTAGAATTTCCTACCAATATAACTAGGTTTTTGTTTGAATAAGCTACTATTGTGACTCACCAAGTGATAATCTCCTCGGCTTCTTGTATTATAATCATGTACATCAAGATTTTGGTTAATATCATTCGTTTTTACATATAGAGTAGCTTCGACACATATCGTCTGACGATGCTCTTGATAACAGAGTGAAACGGCCGTCACGCCATAACGTGATTCATAATTTCCACTTAAAAGTGTTTATTAAGTTTTTATTTTAAAAACTTCACTCAGTTTTTATTTTTAAGCTTCACTTAGACTGTAAATTTAATGCAGTCAAATTGACTGCAAGTCGTTAAATTTACAATAAGTTAGTACTATCAACGCAGATCGTTATGGAACCTGAAATCTAAGAATTAAATATTCAATGTTTTTAGTAGAAAAATTATTTTGCTAACATTATTAAAGGAAGAAAAATGACAGTTTGGGAGAAGAAAATTTGTGCACAAGCTGGGAGCGGTTGATAGAGTTCATCACAAATAAATTGTTGAGTTCATGGAAGCATTCTCATTTACCGGTGGCATCTGATTATCTATTCAAATTTTTGACCGTTTTGAATATTTACCGGTAAAGGAGTAGTCACCCATGAAGTCAATGTCATCAAGATGTCATTACTAAGAATAAATATTTTTTATTATTTTTATTGCTGATGATGCCCACATGAGTACGAGACTTGTGCGTGGGTAATGAGGTGAATGATACCACATAGATGCCAGACGGAGAAGCAGGATTCGAACCCACGACAGCCAAAACGACAGCAAGCTGGAGTTGTGACGCCCCAACCAACTGCGCTAAGAGGCCCGCCAAATATAGTCTATTAAACCCTCAATTTATTCTGATAAACTTTATGTATATCAATTATCAATAGTTCAGTTTTACCCATTTGTAACTTTCTCAACAGTTATAAAAATGAACCTGGGTTTTCCTGCTGGTTGCAGTATTACTTTTATCAGTTTATCAGAAATTAAATCAAAATAATACATAGATCGTATATGGGTTTTCTATCAGCTACTATAGTCAGAACTATACTACACAAAATTAAAATTGAACAGCATTGTCACAGAGAAATTCACTCCAACCTCATCAACGGGGTTTCTTTCTATTTGGAAATTGAACAATATGATAAAATAGGAAAACTGAAAAATGAATACTTCCTATTCCAACATTTTGAACAGAATGTGAAAATATTGAACACCTGCTTCTTGTTTAACAGTCTCCAATAAACCAAGGCTTACCAGCTAGTCATCAGTTCTCTCATTTATAGTTTAGTAAACAGGTTAAAACGCTAATTGAAGTGATTTGTCAACGGAAAAATTAACAAGATCGTCTTCACTTATGACATCGATACTAACCTAACCTAACTTATATGGGGGAAACTAAACAAAAATTATGAACAAAATGTAAAAATGTTGAGAATTTTCTATTTGTTTAACAGTCCAAAATGAACCAAGGCTTACCAGCTTGTCATCAGTTCTCTCATTTATAGTTTAGTAAACAGGTTAAAACGCTAATTGAAGTGATTTGTCAACGGAAAAATCAACAAGATCGACTTCACTTATGACATCGATACTAACCTAACCTAACTTATATGGGGAAACTAACAAACATTTTGAACAAAATGTGAAAATGATGAGCATCTGCTACTGTTTAACATTCCAAAATGAACCAAGGCTTACCAGCTAGTCATCAGTTCTCTCATTTATAGTTTAGTAAACAGGTTAAAACGCTAATTGAAGTGATTTGTCAACGGAAAAATCAACAAGATCGTCTTCACTTATGACATCGATACTAACCTGACCTAACTTATATGGGGAAACTAAACTAACATTTTGAACAAAATGTAAAAATGTTGAGAATTTTGTATTTGTCCAAAATGAACCAAGGCTTACCAGCTTGTCATCAGTTCTCTCATTTATAGTTTAGTAAACAGGTTAAAACGCTAATTGAATTGATTTGTCAACGGAAAAATCAACAAGATCGTCTTCACTTATGACATCGATACTAACCTAACCTAACTTATGGGAAACTAATCTAACCTTGCCAACTAAAAACCGTGAAAACAGTCACAGCCTCACAACAGCTGATCTGTCCTTGTCCTGAACCTGCAAGAACAAGGACCCGAGCCTGCGCTGTGGTCTGAGAACCTTGCTACACGTTATACAAGTAGCGCAGTTGGGTAATAGCTTCTGATCCTGTGTATTAAATTCTAAAGGACATTGAGACTGAATCCATAGCGGAATCCAGGAAGCGCAAATAGAGGACAGGCAAATAAGAGGGCAGACTAGTGCGTTGGAATTGTTCTCAGCCATGAAGGAAACAAACAGAACAATTGTTATTTTTATAATTGGAGGGCATTCAGAAACTCTCAAATCAACGATGAGATGAAACGAAATTTGATTTGATGTGTGGAGAATCTTGATTAGTTGTATCGTTATTGTTATCTTCTTTTCATTTATTCAATTTCTTATTAGAAAAAATACAGAAAATGCCTACTTAAAGCCCAGAATATTCAGAGGAACATGCTTCTTAATTTTATTCTGGATATAATTTTTAATCATAAAATAAATAATAAAATAGTTTATTTCATTTTAAATTGTTTATTAAGAAGTGTTATGTACTATATATAAGTTTCGCCCCTTTTATTGTTATTTTAAACTTTGACGTGTGTTTCAGCGGGGTCCTTGTATCAATGATTAGTAAAAGTAAATGCGTATGACTTTTATTGGAGGGGAAACCCTTATGGGTAGTTCCACCACTCCGCTTGAGCCGTGTTAATGGAAACATGGTAAACCTACAATTTTAGGTGGGTTCCGAACCACCCGCAAGTCATTTTACAACAAAGAACGGGATTTTTGCACAGTACAACAAATAACAAATATTTAACAAAAATTGGACGTCTAGGACCTGGTCATCTCTCGTCTCTTGTTCTTCCGGAAGTCTCCCAATGTTTGGTATTTAAAAAAGTGTCATTGAACAGTAGATTCCTAACCTAACCTAACCGGGTCTCAGATTAGGTTAGGTTAGGAGTCTACTGTTCAATGACACTTTTTTAAAAATGCGGGGTTATAGTGCAAAAGACCCCAAAGAACATAGTCTTTTTTTCTGGCCAATCCAATCGGTCACCCTTACAGAGAGAGCCCAGGAGAGCGTTGCTTATCTAATCTGATTGAACAGATACCTACTACGGCTCACGGCTATCACTTCCCTCTTTTATAAATATTGTCATGGATCAAGAATTTTGAGCCTAAATTTGAGTAAATTAATGATGAAAAAATATCATATCTATGATCTTTTCCGAAACAGAAAAATAATTTCTAAGACAAAATTTTCACCAAATATATCGGCGAAAAAACACTCACTTACTCATCAAATATTGTTATATGTTATTGGCATGTTAAATCTATGTAAAAAACTAAAATAACCAAATATTTGTTTATTTGTTGGGTGATATAACCCCTAAAAATATTCTAAAAATCAGAAGTTCAACCAATGCCTAGAGCAAAAAACCTAATCAGACAGCCTTCAAAATCATATTGTCTACATCAAACAAATTAGCATAATTTTGTATTGGGAGCATATTATTATTGTAAATTATCAAAATAAATTTAAGTGAAAAATATTCTCACTAATAAAATAAAAGTACTCACCGAAATAATACCCAGGAATTGTATCAACAGTATCCTATTTTGAGCCTCTCGATTCACTTATTGTTTATCTCTTTGGTCAGATTACAACAAGAGATAGCACAGTTAATTATTTTTCGTATTTCACAGATTTATTTCTTTATAATTTATCATGAGTAATATTTTTGTCAAATTAGTTGTTAGAACACGTTATCACAAGATGCGCACTACTACACACAACCATGTACCCTAGTGAGAAAGTATTGTACTCGTATCTAACACATAAGACTCAGATGCAAATTTTTTCATCAACTTTTCAAGTGAATTTAACGACTTGCAGTCAAATATTCATTAAGAATAAGTATAATTTACTTACTCTGTAGGCCGAGCGCTTTCGAATCTTTGAGATCCATTTTCAGAGGCCCCTGATCCAGTTTGGCCTCTGAAAATGGATCTCAAAGATTCGAAAGCGCTCGGCTTACAGAGTAAGTAAATTATACTTATTCTTAATAAATATTTGACTGCAAGTCGTTAAATTCACATAAAAAGTTAATATTAACAACGCAGTTCGTCATGGAACAAGAAATCCAGAAATTTTTTGAATATGCGCTCTTTAGGGGATTGCACTTTGTGTTTATATAATTCTTTATGTGTTTGTTATTGTTAATTAATCTGTTACTCTGCGAACTATTTTTTCGTGACGATCAGCTGTTGATCCTGACGTCATTCTTTTGATAATTAATTTTCCGCCAATCAAATTGTACCGTTTAGAAAAAAGTTCTAGAACATTCGATTGAATGCTTGACCCTTCTTCTTGACTTCCGGAAGAACAAGAGACGAGAGATGACCAGGTCCTAGACGTCCAATTTTTGTTAAATGTTTAAATGTAAAGTGTAAGTGTGTAAGTGTAAAGTGTAAATGTGTAAGTGTGAGCAAAGTCAGCATCAGAATGTTTAAAACAGTGAAAAATTAAAATCGGTAACAACTAAAAAGTGACCAGTATCAGATCATTCGTTGAAATAACAGATCGAGGAAAAGGATTCACCAGCCCAAATTTTAATAACTGTCTGCAGCCTCGTGTCCATGAAGCCAGGAATTTCATCCTCAAACACCGACAAGTGAGTGATTAAAAAATATATAATTCATGATCATGAGCTCATGATAGTGCGCAGAAAAGAAAAGTTAAATAAGGCAAGCCTATCGACGAATTCTGATATTAAGTTCGAACATAAATTTATTTAGATTAATATTTTATGCACGTGTCTCAAACCTTCATTTTTCCACACAAGCACCCTGAGTTCTATGTTCTCAATTTATAAAAATATTAGTAATATAAATTTTGAAAAATATATTAATTATTTGATCTCAATCATTTAACTTAAATTCTATTTAATTTTCATTGTAGAGCTAATTATTTCTAATATAATAGCCCTCGTTCAAATTACTTGTTATTGTGTTTTTCGGCCATTGCCAATATAGTCAGTTATTTTATATTTTTCTTGGTTATTATTTATTTCATTAGCTTGACAGTCTTGTAGAGTATTGCCTATGTTGAAGACCTCAATTCTAGAGCGAATCTCATCGGACTGGATAGGTTTATTTTTATGCCAGAGTTATAATATAAAGTGTATAAGTGTAATATAGTGTAATATATATAATAAGTGTAAAGTATATATAGTGTATATAAGAATTATATATAGAGTATTTGGGAATAAGTAATTGGAATTTGTTGATTGGGAAAATTACATCCAAATTCTAAAGTGTTTCCCATTATACCTTCCTTTCAACTGCGAGGCAAGCCTGAGATGCACCATTGTTCAGCGATTATTGATGAAATAGAATTCATTCAGTGAGGCATATATTGTGGTCATTTGATGTGTTTTATGAGCATTTAGCTAATATTGTGGAAAGGCAACTGATCTAACCGAGAGTCGTGAAGAACGATCCGGGATCAGGGATTTCCCTTTATTATTGTTATTTTGTTTCAAATATTGAAACTAGAATATATTTGTTCATGCTTCACTCCGTTGACCATATTTCAATAAAAATAAACCTCACAATATGTGAATAAATCTCAAGGTACATGGCCACACCCAAATACAGTAATATCTCTAACGAACAAATGAACTTCCAAATAGCGAAATCCTCTATATAAAGAATAATTTTTTTGTAGATTACGTCTTGGAGACTCCAATTAAGGAGTATAAGACAAGTGAGATCAACAATATTATACACTAGATACCATAATTACTTCAATTAGTTGATGTGGGGCTTAATTTTGATGTGAAAGGAACTCTTGTACACTATAAAAAGCTTTATCAACTAAATATTTTTTCCATTGTTTTTTAAATATTTCTATATTTTCAAGACTCTTCAAAAACTGCGGTAGTTTGATGTAGAATTTCCTACCAATATAACTAGGTTTTTGTTTGAATAAGCTACTATTGTGACTCACCAAGTGATAATCTCCTCGGCTTCTTGTATTATAATCATGTACATCAAGATTTTGGTTAATAACATTCGTTTTTACATATAAAGTAGCTTCATACACATATAAGCAGGGTACAGTTAGGAGACCAAGTCTCTTGAACAACGGCCTACATGAATCCAATCTATTTACTCTTTCTATACACCTAACTGCTTTCTTTTGGATCTTAAACACCCTATCAAGATTTTGTTTTGATGAATTACCCCATACTAAGATAGCATACCTAATATGTGACAGTAAGAGCCCATGGTAAGCTGTAAAAAAGTAACTTTTTGTCATTCAATCTAGCGAGCTGTCGCAGGACAAATACCCCAGATGAAATTTTACAACATATTTTCTCAATTGAATGGAGTCCTATTGTCATTAACGAATACTTCTCTAGAACAATTTTTTGTCTGGATAATCGTTTTCACACGGTAATAAATAGATTCAACTGTATTAAAAAAATAATATCCTACTTATGTAAAAACGATATCAAGTTAATGAGGAATATAGAATTGCATTTACAACAGCAATTACTTTTATGGAGTAGTATTGGACGTTTTTCAGGACCTGAGTCGCACAATAGTCTGAGTAGTTATTCTCTGTTCGCTGAGGATAGGACGTAGGTCTTGAAACACGTCCGATACTACTCAAAAAAAGTAAGTACTGTTGTAAATGCAAATTTATAATCCAACAAGAAATCCAAGGATTTATAATCGTCATTAATAACGAAATAGTACATGTAAGGATGGAAACCAATCAAGAAATTTAATAGGTATCCTGTGTACCATAGTACAACCATCAAAATGGTTGATGATCATGATGGTTATTCTCTGCCTGTAATAAATATTTATCCAGTAAGAAGCAGTGTTCCCAGGTGTCAAGTTTTTAAGAGAAGGGTAGTTTCACGAATTTTTTGCGGGATTGCCCCCCCCCCCCCCCCCCAATTTCCAACAACCATTACCAGTAAATTTTCGATTTTGTAAGACCCACATGACCCTGGGACCATAACTACAAACTACAAGACTAGCACATTGTAAAAATCTGGTATTTTCAGTATTAGCCGAAATATCTTTTCATACTTGCTCTGATTTATTCCCTCCTAGAGTTACACCTATGGGATTAGGCTCATGTTTCATACATATCATGTATTGATGTAGTCAATGTATTTCATTAACACGGATTTTCAAAATCCCCCATATGATAAAAATGTAATATTTATTGATACCTGTTTTACATTTTGTTGAATTTTGTTATTTTATATGATCACAGTATATAAAATTTTTTGTCTTGTGTATGCTTATATAAGATATTTTATCTTGTATATAATTATGTAAAATTTTGTATTTTGTATTTGATTATGTAAAATAATGTTTCATCTTACATATGATTATGTTATGTATATGTTCATATAAAAATCATTCGTAATTTGTTCATATATAGGCTAAATTATTATATTATATTTGGGGATTTTTTTCTTGTTAGAAAACTGATATTTTTTTATTTTTTTAGTCTATTGCTACTTGTTGTTATTACTCCTGAAATATTAATATTGTTATATAAAAAAAAATTATTATAATTCACTACTGCACTTTATTTTGATATATTTTGTTTGATTAATTATGTCTAGTTTTGAATTTTTGCACGTTTTTTCATAGCTTTTTAGTCCGTGCATACTTTCTCTAATTCTTGTTGAAGAACATCAGGATTTTCTCATTGCTCTCCGATTTATGAGTTTTACAATTGAATTTTTCGTTTTGCACTCGCCTTGTGTATTTTTCTTGAAAATTTTGATTAAATTAGTACTTACAGCAGTAAGTGGAATTACATCTGGCACAGCAGTGATGTGATGTTGATGTTGAACCTCAGCTGGTTCTGGTCAGCATTGATGTCACAGAAAGACGGATCCATGTTCAAATATTTTTTATTCTCCAATCCAATCCTCAGCTAGTCATGATCATTTCTTTTCTCGCTTCCCACATTCTCCAGTAGCTCGAAGAGAGAATTACATTAAAAATTATTAGAAAAAAAAACAACTACTCATTGTAAAAAACGTACACAAAAGTTTCTGTTGATGTTGCACAAAATTAGAAATTTAATTCATAGAATATTGTCTAAATTTTTACCCACACCCTTCGTGAATTATTAATTTTCAACAAGTATTTATGTAAAAGCATCAAGTTAAAAGGTAATATGGAGCTACAACATCAAATTTTCATGTGAAATTTAACGACTTGCAGTCAAATATTTGTTAAGAATAAGTATTATTTAAGTACTTATTCTTAACAAATATTTGACTGCAAGTCGTTAAATTTCACATGAAAAGTTAATATTAACAACGCAGTTCGTCATGGAACAAGAAATCCAGGAATCAAATTTTCATTTTAACTTTGTAAATAAATTGTCTTTTCATTTTCTGCTTTGCACTCTCTACAGTAAGGATTTCAAGATTAGTCAGTTTTTATTGAGATATATTTCACAAAATATATATTTTTTTGTATTAGAACTATATATTCATTTATTTTAACCATCGGATGGGGCAATATTTATCTGATACACTTTAAACTAATGTGCAATTTATAATTTTATCTTATTCCATGTCAAACCTAGCAAAATCATTCCATCCTGATAATAAAACGATAATACTGTAATAGATTATTGTTTGTATCAGTGTAAAAATTTTCCTTGTTTTGATATAATATATCTGAAAGGGATGAAATTCATTTCCCCATTCCAAATATAGCTTTAATATTTGCAATGTCCATGAATATTAAATGAGTTAAATAGGTAGGTCTTTCTAATTAATAAGGTCCTTCAACTAGTCAAAATCATGCAGCAGTCAAATTCAAACAAAAAATAAAATAACATTAAATTTGAAGTAAACATAATTACATTTCTCAACTGTAAAACATAATACCCTTTTATTCTTATCCTTCCAAAAGGTCCTGAAAATACTAGAACTTGAACCGTTGTGCAGGTTGCCGGTTATTTTCATACTGGAAAGGTCTGAAATAAATAGAAAAATTACAAAATTATGCATAAAATAATATAATTACTGAAATAAAAAGTGAATATCTTATCCGAATCAACCGTAAAATTCATCATTACATCCAAATAAAAACATATATATCGTATTTTATATTGCAGATTGGAGTTCCCAATTTCCGATAATTAATCTATTGTCTAATTTTTAATTTTCAATTTTAGACAGTATACAACTAAATTATCTATCAGTTGTCTAATATATACGATTAAAATATAATATTTTATAAATTCAATAAAATAGAAAAATTAAATAACTAACAAATTTATTCCTACACTAAGTTAGCCAACCCAATAGTCAACCCAGTCAAATGTTAAATATTGTACAATACAATGGTAGATTATGTATTGTAGGATCTACAATGGTTGAGTTCCTGGGAGCCTAACCGGTAACTAGATGTTTTTTTTTTTTGGAGGATAAAGCCCACATAGGTCTGAAGCCTGTGCGTGAGTAATGAATTGGATGATGGTGATTGATGAGTTGGACCTAAGTTTTAGGTGGGTTCCGAACCACCGGGGAAGTGATTTTACAGCAGAGAATAGAGTCTTTTTTGTTGGCTGATTCAATCGGCCACCCTTACAAAGAGCGCCCAGGAGTTTCGTTGGCGTCTGATTGGTCTAATCAAATTCATAGACGTTAAAAAAGTGGAATATAATAATAATAATTTATCTGGTTGTGAGTACAGCACTACCAGAGGAGTTTCTTCACAATAAATAAAAAAAATCAACATTGCAGAAAATACTGTATGTATAAAATCTTAAATCTAATATAAATAATAGTAATACTGAATTTTGTGGCTCCCACTATATATATATATTTTTTTTTTAAATATGTGTCGGGATGCCACTACACTATTTCGTCTATTTCTTTATTAGAACATGCGAAAAATTATTACGTTAGTTTTACAACATTACGTGTTACTAATTGAATATTAATTAAATTGAGAAGGAACGTTCGAAAAGCAAAAATTCATTAATTTACAAGAATACTGATTTTGTAACAATAATAATATTTTTGGACTACATGCTACTAGATGAATATATATGGTTTTTAGTAATTTAGGTAAATTAGTCGATTATTCAGACTTTTTTGTAGACTATAGAAAAACAATTTGTGATTTGTGGGTACTGTGGGTCGTCTGACGATGCTCCAGACAACAGAGCGAAACGGCCGTCACGCCATAACGTGAGTTAATTTCCATTCAAAAGTTGTTTTATTAAGTTTATATTACATATTAGTGGAAACAAGATGGATCTTCAACATCACAAAATTTGTGACATTAATTGTTCGCTGTGATTAATTCCATTGTTAACCAACGTTAACATTAATTCACCGGTTACCGGTAAGGCTCCCATGAACTCAAACATGGTAGACCGTACATAAAATAACTTGTCAGCTGCAAAAAAATTAAAAATGTGTCATTCCAACAATGACTGCAATTATAGAATGTTGTTGATGATGTCTGCAAGGATCTAAGACTTTTTTGTGGATACTGAGGTGCATTATTACCCAAATTATGCCAGGCTGATCGAACCCAAGACCGCAGGAGTAGCAGACAGATCGAACTGATAACATCACTGAGGCTACCAAGCAGGCCTATTAGACTGACATGGTTTGCGCCTGCAGAGAATGAGCATACCGAATGAGCTGCCACATATGTAAACATTTAAACATATTTATAAACATTTCATAAGTAAATAGGAAAGGATGGACGTTGACATATGGACTCTGTGTTCGAGTAAATAATGTATTAATTACTATGTAATAATATAATTAATTACTCACTGTATTTTGGCAAACAAAAATTGTTTGTGTGGTGTTCTTGACCAGACTAATTTATTTTTTAGGTTAGAAGAGTAAGTGACCGATAATTGGTAGATTTACCTCAGGTAGCAAGTTCAATTAGGACAGTGCCAGATGCCACACTGAACAATGGGCCTAGAGCCCTAGAGACAAGATAGTATAGTTTGTTTGATTGAACAGCTCTGTATTTTTTTGTTTATTCAGAACAGCCTTTGTGTGAAACACCCTCATCTCTAGGCTTCTAGCTCAGTATGACACCAAAATTAAGCCTCACCTCAACTAATTGATTATGGTAACTAGTGTATAAGATTGTATAATTGTTGATCTGACCTCTCTTATAGTCCGTAACTGGAGTCTACAAGACGTAATCTCAAAAAAACAATCTTAACTTCCCAATCGTGCAGTAACCTGATTTTGCTATAAATGTACCAAATTACCAATAGTTTTCAATGAAAATAATAATAAATGTATAAAAAGTTGAACTTGCACTTGTAAATTGACTTACACTTGAAATAATCTCTCAAGTTCACTTAACTGGTATCTGGTAACATAAGTTAGTTTCAATAATTACGAACTGTAATTGATATGGGGGAAGATTCAAGAACTAGCCATATAATATATGATATATAATAGATACCCAAGCAGAAGGCTTCAATATCTTATGACTCAACAAAAATATCAAAAATTGACCAGGCTTTGCTGGATAGATCGCATTAATTTATATAAAATACTTTGGTCACAGATGGACCATGAACTTAAACCATGAGATCATGATGGAACGTTGCCACAATCCATCAAAGGTCGTCATTGAAAAGGCCCAAGTTTAGGGATCATATTTATAAACCGACCTTAAGGCTTCCTTATTTCAAGTGAGACTTGAAAAACCCCTCCTGTAAAAGATTCTTAGGTCTCCCTTAAGATAAGTAAGCCTCCAAGTCGGTTCATAAATATGGGCCCAAGTTGAAAGGCTTGAGTTATTGGAGAGGGAAATCGAAAGAAGTCAAAACATTTAAGATCACTGACTTAAAGTAGTATCCTTAACTTAATCAATATTTAAAAATGAGAGAAATTCAGTTACCATACTTTTCACTGCGAAAGTAGTAGTAGCGTCTTGAATCGGCTTGAATTGGTTTCTTATTGGAAACCAATAACCTAATCCATTGAACGGGTTTGCGAACTAAGTCAAAACTTTAAAAAACACATCACTTTCACTTCAGTAAGTATTGAAAATTCTGAACTTTACAAAACACCAAATTACGTAATACTTTTCAAGCAGTGAAGCACTATAATAGAATGTAATTAATTTTAGCTATATCAACACTACACTGACATTGATGTCTTGATGCCATCTTGAGAATGAAAATGAAAATGCAGCACTTCACAGCTTTGCATGTGTTCGAGTGTTCACTCTTCCCCCACGCCCCCCCTCATTACAACAACGCAGTCTATCGGAATTACCGGCAAGTAGTCAAAATGAAAACTCAGCATTCCGATAACCATTGTTTGAATTATTTATTGTTCAGCATTCCAAGTTTCCAGATTGACATATTATTTCATAAATACTGTACACACATTAACATACATATTTACATAAGTAAACATCATAACATATTGATTGCTGTGGAAAGAGAGGGATTCTCGAAACAAGTTATTTATTAGTCGAGTTCCTGGGAGCTTTACCGGTCAAAATTTTTCATTGTCGAAAAATTTGAATTCACCAATCAGACGCCACAGGTAACATTTGTTACCGGTAAAGCTCCCAGGAACTCAAACAATATTTACCAAGTTGTCCTTGCAAAACAAATTCTTGAAACAATTAATTTTACAAAATGAAATATGCAATTAAATACAGTAGGCAGTAGGCAGCTGAAAAGTTTGGAGGGGTCACCCTGGTAAATTTTCGATTTTGGGGGTCATGACCCCATGCCCCCCCCCCCCCCCCCCCCTGGGACCAACCCTGACTTCGTGCAGGTTCCAGAATACAATTTAAAGATTAACTTCTTTTCCAAGACGTTTATTCTATTTAAAAGTAAAGGAGTATTATTTGTAAAAGAATAGAACACAGCTGAAATTAGCAACTCAAAAAGCAGACTGTGCTGCACAGAATTAGGTTTTTATTTTATGCTCTGTGCTAGCTACTGTGATTGCAAATTTTCCACCTTGAGAAGACAAGCTCATAACATTTTTATTAGCTTAGCTCAGATCAGCTATACGATGAAAATGGTTCTACATTTTAAAAATAGTTTCGAATTTTGTTGATGTCAAGAAAATTTGGCATAGACAATTCATCAATCCAGGAATTCTTCTTTTCTTCTTCTTTTCTTCTTCTTAAGGTCCTGTCTGATTCCAGACGTTGGCAGCCATCTTGGCAATCCTAATCTTGCCTTTCGCTGCTCTGAATAATTCTGTTGTTATATGCCAAACTCTCCGATTTTTTAACCATGATATACGCCTTCTCCCGACTCCTCTCCATCCCAATACCTTTTCTTGGAGTATGACCCGAAGCTATCTATATCACTGTCCTCTCGCCTCATTATATGTCCCAGATATTGTAATTTTTTTGACTTTGATCAAGGGCAAGAGTTCTTTTCTTTTTTGAATATTCTGCATAGAATCTCTTGATTTGATGTCTCTTCCTACCCATGATACTCTTAGCATTCTGCGGTATAGCCACATCTCAAATGAGATGACCCGGTGGTTCGGAACCCACCTAAAACTGTAGGTCCAACCATCATCCATCATCACCATCATCCAACTCATTACCCACGCACAGGTCTCAGACCTGTGTGGGCTTCATCCTCAAAAAAAAAAAATGCTTCTAGTCTTGCACCTATAACTTTATTCTATGTCTCTCTTATTATATTATTATTTTTTATTATATTTATGTCTCTTTGAATATATTGATAAACTTCTTAATAATCTGCAGTAGTTGTAATATTTACTTTTACTTTATTTGTCCTAAATATGTATAGCAGGGGCTGCGGTAAATCGCCGAATTCATGAGTTTATTTTGACTGAATTGTTTTTATTTTATGTTTAATTGTGCTGGCCATCACTACTGGTTTAGAAGGCTAGAAGTTCCATAATATCTTATATTTATCTTTATATCTTATTATTTGTAAATGAATAGAAAATACTTTACTTACTATTGCTTATTATAATTAAATTACCTCTGATGAATAAAAAAAGAACAAAGATAGCTTATTTGAAATGAAAGCAGTTCAATAAAAATCTTTATTGTAAAAATAAAAAATTGACACAAAAATCATTCAATTTCTTGTCTTTTTAAAACTTGCATCATCATTGATCTCATCATCAACCAAAATCGTGGAGAGATTGATGTAACTCTCTTCTTCACTAACCTTGTTGCAGATCCTCTCTTCTTCTCTTTCTCAATCCTCTATCTATCTTTCTCTCTTCCTCTGTGGCCCATCCTGGGAACGTGCTCTTCAATTCGACAATCTTTTTCGGTCCAAGTCACAGAGAAGTAAGAATTGAAGAAGAAAAATAATAAAAGAAGAATTGCCGATTTTTCATGGACCGGAACTACGTGACGTCATTCTCCTTCTCTGTCTATTTCTCGTCTCTTCTTTACTTCCTTCCTTTACTAGCGTCGCCATTATCCTTCCTATCTTTCGTCGCACTTCCTATCATCGATCCTTCCTCGTCTCACCAATCATCTCCTCTCTTTCTCTTGAACTCTACTAGATACTCTTGTCGACATTCCGTTCACTTTTTCAAAAGACACTGTTTTCATCAATCCGTTCATTCTCGATTTTCTTTTTCTACATCTTTAGCAGCACAATCCTTTCGCGTTGTTCAACAATAGCCTTTCTCTCAGCTGGATGGAAGAAATTGCTGAACAATCTCCTTTTTTCAGCTTTCTTCTCCTTCTTCTACTACTTCTTTTTCGTATTCCCTCCTCCAACTTCTCCTCGACATCATCCTATTCCTCCTCCTCCTTCTGCTGCTACTCCTCCTTCTCCTCCTTCTACTCCTTCTCCTTCTTCTCCTCCTTCTCCACCTTCTCCT
>OX418218.1:8560620-8608120 GCA_948455865.1 Conomelus anceps | reverse complement strand
TCTTCCTCCTCCTCCTCCTGCTCCTGCTCCTGCTCCTGCTCCTCCTCCTCCTTCTTTAGGTTTGTCAAGTTTTAAAAACTTTTGATACAATTTTTTTTCATTTGAATCTTGTATTTTGATTTAATGTAGTAGTTTTTCTATCCACAATAAAACTGTTATAATAAACATAACAAAAACGATTTGGATTGACTTTAAATAAATATAGTAATCAATCTCAAAGTAGAGCATTCAATAACATACTTTAAGAAAAAATACAAAAATAAAACTGCAACAAATCATTAATTTCTACAAGCAATCGACCATTTTGCAATGTACACATCCTAAATACGTTTGATTCTAATAACAAGTCTAATAACAATTTCAAGAAAAAGTCTTGTTTTTCCGTGGATATATTTTAGCTAGAATAATTATTTGTCTTCCTGGATTTCTTGTTCCATGACGAACTGCGTTGTTAATATTAACTTTTCAACTTTACTTTTAAATAAAATTTGACTGCAAGTCGTTTAATTCACTTGAAGCGTTGAAATTATTTGTCCTTTCTTGGAGATTCCATAATCCATAAACTAATTTATGAGAGGTGTTTACTTCAAATATGTTTCGCAGGTATTTCCGTTGAATTTACTCCCAATTTTGTATACTAGTATCAGGATGTTATTAGAACTTTTACTTTCTTTGTGTCGATATAAGTTTCAGTAATTACAAAATTTCAAAGTCGTACTGAGTAGCCTACTTGTAAATCATGAAGGGGCCAATAATTCTAGATTAGCATTCCAAAATAGGATTTATTAACTCAAATTTTATGAGTTCTCAAATTAAACTGAACAAAATGAAAACTAATTTGGTGAGATGCACTGATATGTACGAAATATACTGCATCGCTGGATAAGGCAATTGAGGCTTCTAAATCAACATTTTGAAATTAATTATCAGAATTATTTGCAATACTAGCCAAACATGTTTGGAGTTACATAAACATATTAGGATTGTGTACCAAATAAAGTGATTTCCTCTTCGAGTTTTCCCTGTGGGTGTTCCCGTATTCCATTGATTGCAACTTTGACATTGAAGGAAATATTCATATGATTTATAAGGCCATGTAATATGAAATTCAAGTACAGTACATCCAAGATTAACATTACATCCAAGATAGACAAGATGAAACTCTACTTTTTTTACAATTTCCTCCATCTGTAAGAGCTTCTTCAAGAACGTGTCTGATTTCTGCTCGGACCGATATACTTGAATTTTGCTCATACAGAGCTATAATATTCTCAAGTACACTCTTGTCCTAATAAAGTAAACTCTCATGTACGCTCTTGTCCTAATCATTTTTTTTTGTAGATTACTTCTTGGAGACTTCAGTTGAGGAGTATAAGACAAGTCAGATTAACAATTATTCTATCTTATACACTAGTTACCGTAATTACCACATCAATTAGTTGAGGTGAGGCTCTTTTGATGTGAAAGGAACTATTGTACACTATAAAAAGCTTTATCAACTAAATATTTTTTCAATTGTTTTTTAAATATTTCTATATTTCCAAAACTCTTTAAAAACTGCGGTAGCTTGTTGTAGAGTTTCCTACCAATATAACTAGGTTTTTTTTAATAAGCAAATACTAATACTATTATGACTCACCAAGTGATAATCTCCTCGGCTTCTTGTATTATAATCGTGAACGTCAAGATTTTGGTTAATATCATTCGTTTATACATATAAAGTAGCTTCATACACATATAAGCAGGGTACAGTTAGGAGACCAAGTTTCTTGAACAACGGCCTACATGAATCTAATCTATTTACTCTTTCTATACAACTAACCGCTTTCTTTTGGATCTTAAACACCCTATCAAGATTTTGTTTTGATGAATTACCCCATACTAAGATAGCATACCTAATATGTGACAGTAAGAGCCCATGGCAAGCTGTAAAAAGTAACTTTTTGTCATTCAATCTAGCGAGCTGTCGCAGGACAAATACCCCAAATGAAATTTTACAACTTTTTTTCTCAAGGTATGGTGCCCAGGTCAATCGTCTATCCAACAAAACTCCTAGAAATGCAATGTTTTCTTCCTGCTCTAGTTGATTTTATCGTTTACAAACACTTTTATAGCCCTATCTTCATATGAAGTATGTTTGTTTTTGAATTGAAGGCATTGGCATTTTTTACTATGTTAATTTCAACTGATTTAAAAATTGGACAATGGACTGCACACCTATATGGGCACTTGTTTCTAAATTATCTAGAATGGAATTGCTGAAAATGAGTGATGTATCGTCTGCAAATAAGAGGGCTCTACCAGTAATTAATTCTTTAGGTAAACGGTTGACATATATAAAAAAAAGCAATGGACCTAGTATTGACCCCTACTAAGGCAGTCCAGTGAACTCTCCAGTTTGCTTGTGCCATTGTGTAAGTGCTTTACTAATTTTTCGCCACACTAGGACGTAATGAGCTGTTTTTCGTGCGTCATATGGAGGCCGAAAGTGTTTGGTTTCCGTCGAGGTCTGTAAACGTTTACCGCCCTAGGGCGGAAAAGAAAATGACCTTGAATGACAGCTGATCGTGTCTGGATACAGCAGTCATGATTGTAAAAATGAATCCTTCCAACTTTTATGTAAAACAAAAATATTTAAACCATCAATAAATGTTTATTTTTTATAATTTAATATGTACGTAGTATTTAAAATGTCAAAAATGACCACTTTTTATAACTTAATATGTATTATTTTGTAGTTTTGATATCAAACAATAGAACCTTTTTATCCAACCTACAGAGCTCTGGGTGGGAATTTTGTCAACTATTACAAATGTTGGTAACCTCTCACCAAAAGTTGGTTGGTTAGGTTTTTTGTTTTTAGGAATTTTGACTACTACTGCAACTGTTGGTAAAGGTTACTGTTGGTATAGAAAGGTTAGTTGGTTAGGTTTTTGGTTGTTTTATGCAGGTTTCGAATCAGGAACAGGAATAACAACAAAAAACCTAACCATCTAACCTTTTGGTGAACAGTTGTAGTAGTTGACAAAATGCCCACCCAGAGCGCTGTAGGTTGGATAAAAAGGTGATAACCGTTCCTTGTATTCTTGCAAGTACCATAGCCTTAAAATTTCGCTTTCAAAATTTCCATCTTAACATTGTTGTTTTTTTTTTCGTAGTGTGGCGAAAAATAGCGTTCGCAACACGGGCAAAAATGTTTTGCCGGCTCTCAAACGCTTCAAGTTCTCGACTTCGTCTCGAACTTGAAAACCGCGATCTCGAGCCGGCAAACACACATTTTCGGCCCTAGGTGCGAAATATACTATTACGTTTGTCCAAATTCAATTTACCGCAAATCATTCTTCATTTCGACATTGGCTGCCGTGGTAGAGAGTCGTTTGGGGTTTTATCTAAGATAAAACTCTGACTCCTGCGGTCACGAGTTCGATTTTCGTACAGCCTGCTACATTTACCTCATTACCGACGCACAAGTCACATAATCTTGTGGTCATCATCAGCAAATGATGAAATTTTCACTTATTCAATAATCAACTTTTGTAATTCAAATCTTCTTGAATTTAGAATTAAAAACATGATAAACTGATCAATCTTATCAGTTTTCTCTAATACGAAACTGCTCTATTACTAGTTTGGTTGGGATGTCTTCATGATGTGTTAATTGAAATTCAATATTCCTTCTCTTTACTGTTGTCGTTTTGTTTTATTTTGTGCAAAAAAATATTTTTACAAAATTATAATATTTTTACAATAATATTAATATTATAATAATATATATTTAAATATATATTTAATAATATAAATTATATAAATATATATTTAATAATATTTTTACAATATAATAACGATGAGAATCATCGTTACCTTGTTTTATGCAGATTATGAAATTCCAAAATACAACTTAAAATGTAACATTCTATAATTTATAGAATCTATTTGATTATTGACTTAGGTCTTAAGTTTCAACCCAAAATCGAAGAATGGGGTAAAATTTGTTAGTTTTGCCTCCAAAATTAAGTACATCCCAAAATCAACTACCGCTTCAAAGTACTGTATCATTCACTTATTAAATTACTGTATTATATTATTTATAAAGGAAACAAATTAAGGAAAAAACAAAAAAACTCACGCACTAACCCTGAATCAGTATAAAAAAAACTAAATTTCTAAAGTTCCCATCACATACAAAACTAAACAAATTAATTATGGCACAAGCAGAAAAAAGAAAAAATGTATCAGAACAATGTATCAAATAATATATCAGAACAATTCCCAGTTTTGTAGAACTAGCAAAGTTCAACAAGCAACCTTGCTTTAAGTTAAAATAAAATTAATAATACACATAATAATAGTTCAGCAATCTGTACAAAATTTAAATTTTCCATATTTTACCAAAAACGTCTGTACCATGACTCCATGAGTTTCAATAATAATGATCTCTAATAATTTCAAGCCTTTAATAATTTATTTCTGTTTTTAAATTAAAAGTAAGTGATTAATGAGTAAAGCCTACAACAAAAAATAACTGAACCACAAGGATCTACGATCTGTTCAAGAAAGAAATAATAGTCTAAGACATAGCTCTACCTGGCCATTCTTCTCAGTTATGTGAATGATAACTGATGATGATGATTACGATTTCAAGGTCAAACATCTTACTATTGACCACACAAACAGAATAAGATTTCTTTCATAACAGGCTTGCTACTTAGTGCGTAATAATCTGTCACCTGCCTTTGACAATGAATGAAAGAATAGATAAATGACAGTAAGGTATGCGTTAAATTAATCATAAAAGAATGCAAACAATATAAACCTGACAAGAAACAAAAGTAGCAGTATGTAATGAAAAAAACAACTAGGATAAATATTGTCTAGATATGATTCAGAAGTTTATTCAAATTAGATTATCTATTACAAACGTTGGACTAGTTTACAGGTGCGTACTTCCAGTTATATTAATGACTAGAAGATTATCAATTAACAAACCAGGGTTACTTTGTATATGATCGCCGTTAATTTAAATTCAAATGTGTGATTAAAATAAGTGTAAATTTTAAAGGAATTTGCATACATATTAACAATACCGATTTTGAATAAAAAATACGGTGAATTAACTACTTCGTTGAGGCAATTTACAAGCTATTTGTATTTTTTATTAAGTTACGAGCCTACTAATAGAATGTATAACGCCTTGAATTATTATTAATGATGTTAAAATATTCTATGGCTTATGCAAAACGTTCTACTATTAAATTAATTTATTAAATAGATTAGTTTCGATATGTGCGGTACGTTTCAACTTGAAGCAATAAGTTACTATATAAAAAAATAGTTTTTGTACTCAGGTGCGTATATAAGGAAGGGGCCCAGGGGGGCCGCCCCCCGAAATGAAGAGAAATTTGGTAAAAAACTTTCACATACACAAATTTGTGTTGTCCATTATTTAATTTGCTTGAAAATAATAATATCCAAGAAACTAGTGTCACTTAATCCTTGAAATTTTCTGAAAATAATAATACCCTTTAAAAATAGACTAATAATATCCTTTAAAAATAGACTAATAATATTCTTTAAAAATAATAATATCTTTTAAGTATAATAATATTCTTTAAAAATAATAATAATATCCTTTAAATAATAATAATATCGTGTGACCTGGCTGGCTCAGGTCTGGTGTCAGAGTTATCAGGTCGCACCTGAATAAGTTCAGGGCCTCTGACGTGACTTAACGACTGTTTTTAGGCAGCCGGGACCGACAGCTTAACGTGTCCTCCGAAAAGTAATAAAAATAATATCCTTTAAAAATAATAATATCCTGGATTTCTTGTTCCATGACGAACTGCGTTAATAATATTAACTTTTTAAGTGAATTCAACGACTTGCAGTCAAATTTTTATTAAGAATAAGTAGTATTTTACTTACTCTGTAGGCCGAACGTTTTCGGGTTATTAAAACCCATCTTCAATTTGACTGCAAGTCGTTGAATTCACTTAAAAGGTTAATAATAATATCCTTTAAAAATAATAATATCCAAGAAACTAGTGTCATTTAATCCTTGAATTTGTAAAATTATCTACTCCAGTGGCGGGGGGGGGGGAGGGGAGGTTTTGGTTAATTTTAGTAAGATGAAACGTCTTGAAAAAATCTTAGATACTTAAGTAATATAATTTGTTGATTATTAATCAAATAATTAATGAATTCGTTGATGTGAATGATTCAACAACGAAACGTCGTATTTAAGTTAAACAACTTCAAAAATTTGAAAACTAACCTTGAATTTGAAATGCTGAGACTTTGTAAGAAAATACAGTAGTATTTTTTGAAAAATCTTGGAGGTGTTAGGGCCATATTTATAACTGCTCTTTTAAAGTCACTTTACTCGAGGGACTCTGAATGTAAACATGAGTTCCTCGTGTCAAGAAACACTGAAGGAACGTTAATAAATACGGTCCTAGTGTTTGTGTGTGTAGTGAATAACAAGAAAAATGGCGGAAAATGGCGGAAAATGACGAAAATGGAAACATTTTCCGAGTTTTACAAAACAAAACAAGTGCTTGACTGTTAACAAATGATATAACGGATAATAAGACTTGAAGTTGTCACAACCACATTTATTAAAAATAGTGAGAAACTAGTTTCGGTTGTTATACCATTATCAATCTCAAACAAACCTCTTTGAGGTTAAAAATTCAAGAGCTATCTCACTATTTTTAATAAATGTGGCTGTGACAACTTCGTCTTATTATTTATTATGGATATCTTCCACAATATCCATCTTCCACAATAAAAAAAAAAAAAAATATATCATCTTCACCACTATAAAGAAAGTTAAAAATAATAATTATTGTCGGCACCCACAAGGTGTGGCCATGCACATGGGCTGAGACAGTTAAATGACTTTTTAAGTGAATTGAACGACTTGCAGTCAAATATTCATTAAGAATAAGTAGAATTTACTTACTTTGTAGGCCGAACGCTTTCGAATCTTTGAGATCTATTTTCAGAGGCTTAATGAAAATTTCACTGAAAATTCTTAATGAAAATTTGACTGCAAGTCGTTGAATTCACTTGAAAAGTTAATATTAACAACGAAATTCGTCATGGAACAAGAAATCCAGGAGTTTAATTGAGTTGCATTGCTGACTGTTTTCAAGTGTTTTTTTTTCTTTCGGAGGATGAAGCCCACTTAGGTTTAAGACCTGTGCGTGGATAATGAATTGAATGATGGTGATTGATGAGTTGGACCTACAGTTTTAGGTGGGGTCCGAACCACCGGGAAATGATTTTACAGCAGAGAACAAAGTCTTTTTTGCTGGCCAATCCAATCGGTCACCGTTACAAAGATTACCCAGGAGTTTCGAAGCTTATCTCATCTGTTGATTTGAGTTGCATTTAAATTGAGTTGTATTGCTGACTGTTTTCAAGTGTTTTTTTTTCTTTCGGAAGATGAAGCCCACATAGGTCTAAGACCTCTGCGTGGGTAATGAATTGGATGATAGTGATTGATGAGTTGGGCCTACTGTTTTAGGTGGGTTCCGAACCACGGGGAAGTGATTTTACAGCAGAGAACAGAGTCTTTTTTGCTGGCCAATGCAATCGGTCACCGTTACAAAGATGACCCAGGAGTTTCGTAGCTTATCTCATCTGTTGATTTGAGTTGCATTTAAATTGAGTTGTATTGCTGACTGTTTTCAAGTGTTTTTTTTTCTTTCGGAAGATGAAGCCCACATAGGTCTAAGACCTCTGCGTGGGTAATGAATTGGATGATGGTGATTGATGAGTTGGACCTACAGTTTTAGGTGGGGTCCGAACCACCGGGAAATGATTTTACAGCAGAGAACAAAGTCTTTTTTGCTGGCCAATCCAATCGGTCACCGTTACAAAGATTACCCAGAAGTTTCGAAGCTTATCTCATCTGTTGATTTGAGTTGCATTTAAATTGAGTTGTATTGCTGACTGCTTTCAAGTGGTTTTTTTTCTTTCGGAGGATGAAGCCCACTTAGGTTTAAGACCTGTGCGTGGATAATGAATTGGATGATGGTGATTGATGAGTTGGACCTACAGTTTTAGGTGGGGTCCGAACCACCGGGAAATGATTTTACAGCAGAGAACAAAGTCTTTTTTGCTGGCCAATGCAATCGGTCACCGTTACAAAGATGACCCAGGAGTTTCGAAGCTTATCTCATCTGTTGATTTGAGTTGCATTTAAATTGAGTTGTATTGCTGACTGTTTTCAAGTGTTTTTTTTTCTTTCGGAAGATGAAGCCCACATAGGTCTAAGACCTCTGCGTGGGTAATGAATTGGATGATGGTGATTGATGAGTTGGACCTACAGTTTTAGGTGGGGTCCGAACCACCGGGAAATGATTTTACAGCAGAGAACAAAGTCTTTTTTGCTGGCCAATCCAATCGGTCACCGTTACAAAGATTACCCAGAAGTTTCGAAGCTTATCTCATCTGTTGATTTGAGTTGCATTTAAATTGAGTTGTATTGCTGACTGCTTTCAAGTGGTTTTTTTTCTTTCGGAGGATGAAGCCCACTTAGGTTTAAGACCTGTGCGTGGATAATGAATTGGATGATGGTGATTGATGAGTTGGACCTACAGTTTTAGGTGGGGTCCGAACCACCGGGAAATGATTTTACAGCAGAGAACAAAGTCTTTTTTGCTGGCCAATCCAATCGGTCACCGTTACAAAGATGACCCAGGAGTTTCGAAGCTTATCTCATCTGTTGATTTGAGTTGCATTTAAATTGAGTTGTATTGCTGACTGTTTTCAAGTGTTTTTTTTTCTTTCGGAAGATGAAGCCCACATAGGTCTAAGACCTCTGCGTGGGTAATGAATTGGATGATGGTGATTGATGAGTTGGACCTACAGTTTTAGGTGGGGTCCGAACCACCGGGAAATGATTTTACAGCAGAGAACAAAGTCTTTTTTGCTGGCCAATCCAATCGGTCACCGTTACAAAGATTACCCAGAAGTTTCGAAGCTTATCTCATCTGTTGATTTGAGTTGCATTTAAATTGAGTTGTATTGCTGACTGCTTTCAAGTGGTTTTTTTTCTTTCGGAGGATGAAGCCCACTTAGGTTTAAGACCTGTGCGTGGATAATGAATTGGATGATGGTGATTGATGAGTTGGACCTACAGTTTTAGGTGGGGTCCGAACCACCGGGAAATGATTTTACAGCAGAGAACAAAGTCTTTTTTGCTGGCCAATCCAATCGGTCACCGTTACAAAGATTACCCAGGAGTTTCGAAGCTTATCTCATCTGTTGATTTGAGTTGCATTTAAATTGAGTTGTATTGCTGACTGTTTTCAAGTGTTTTTTTTTCTTTCGGAAGATGAAGCCCACTTAGGTCTAAGACCTGTGCGTGGGTAGGTGAATTGGATGATGGTGATTGATGAGTTGGGCCTACTGTTTTAGGTGGGTTCCGAACCACGGGGAAGTGATTTTACAGCAGAGAACAGAGTCTTTTTTGCTGGCCAATGCAATCGGTCACTCTTACAAAGATGACCCATAGGAGTTTCGTAGCTTATCTCATCTGTTGATGCCACTTGAACACCACTTCCTTGTGACCACTGCTGATGAGATTAGGCTACTGCAGGAGAGGCTGCACGGCCAAGAACAGGTGCTGATTTAAGTTAAAAATATTGAATAAAATTTTAAACCTTAAGGTCAAATTTAACAGGAGCCTTAACCCCTTAAATAAATTACTACTTTAATCAGACATCCTATTAATTTTCCATCAAAAATGACAAAATGAGTGCCAGTCTCTAGATAGGCCACCACCATCATCTGGACCAGTGTCCAGGTTCCCAGCATCTCTGCTGTTTCCATCTCAGAAATTCTTCTTCTTCTTATTTAAAAAATTTTTCTTCTTCTTTTTCTTCTTATTCTTCTTCTTCTTCTTCCTCTTCTTCTTCTTCATTTCCCTCTTATCCTTTTTTCTTCTTTGTCTTCTTAATTTTATTTATCTTCTTTGTCTTCTTCTTTTTATTTTTCTTCATCTTCTTGTTGTTGTTTTTCTTCTTCTTATTTTTATTTTTTTCTTCTTCTTCTTCATTTCCCTCTTATCCTTTTTTCTTCTTTGTCTTCTTCTTTTTATTTTTCTTCATCTTCTTGTTGTTGTTTTTCTTCTTCTTATTTTTATTTTTTTCTTCTTTGTCTTCTTCTTTTTATTTTTCTTCATCTTCTTGTTGTTGTTTTTCTTCTTCTTATTTTTATTTTTTTCTTCTTCTTCTTCTTCATTTCCCTCTTATCCTTTTTTCTTCTTTGTCTTCTTCTTTTTATTTTTCTTCTTCTTGTTGTTGTTTTTCTTCTCCTTATTTTTATTTTTTTCTTCTTCTTCATTTCCCTCTTATCCTTTTGTCTTCTTTGTCTTCTTCTTTTTATTTTTCTTCATCTTCTTGTTGTTATTTTTCTTCTTAATATTTTTATTTTTTTCTTCTTCTTCTTCTTCTTCCTCCTCTTTTTTTCGTATTTTTTTCTTTTTCCCGTTCTCTTTATTATTTTGTTCTTCTTCTTCTTCCACCCACCCCTCCTTTCATACATCTCAAGGGAAGAACCCTTGCTTGTTTTTCCACCTTTTCTTCTTCCCCTACCACTTTTTCTCTTCTCCTTTTTTTCATAATCTTCTTCTTCCTCAGCATGTTTTTCATCTTCCCCTGCGCCATATTTAACAACTTCTCTGCTTGCTTTTCTGTATTCCTTAAACTCTCATTTTTTCTTCCTCTCCTTTATCTTCTTCATCATCGTCTCCTCCTCCGTTTTCCTCCTTCTTTTTATTCTTCCTCTTTCTTTTTTTCTTCTCCTCCTTCTTCTTCTTCTTGCTGCTTCTGCTTCTCCTTCTTCTATTCTTTCTACATTTTTCCGCATATATCTTCTTCTACTCCTCTCCTTTTCATTCTCCTTCACCTCCTCCTCCTCCTCTTCCTCCTCTTCCTCCTCCTCCTCCTCCTCTTTCCTCCTCTTCCTCCTCCATCCCTTCCTCCTCCTCCTCCTCCTCCTTCTCCTCCTCCTCTACCTCCTCATCATCATCATTCCACTCCTTGTCCTACGTTTTCTTCTTCACTTTCTTCTTCTTCTTCTTCTACTACTTCTTCTTTCTTCATCATCCTTCCACTCCTCGTCCTACGTTCTCTTAATCTACTTCCTTCTTCTACTTCTTCCTCTACTTCTTATTTTTCTTCCTTACCCCTCTTCTTCTTCTTCATTCTCTGCCATTTCTTCCTCCTCTACCACTTATTCTTCTTCCTCTTTTTATTTTTTTTTCTTCTTCTTCTTCTTCTTATCTGCCTCTTCTTCTTCTACTTCTTCTTCATCTTTTCTACCTTTGCCTCTTCCTCAGCCTCTTCTCCTCTCCTTTTCTTCTTCATCTGCCACTTCTTCTTCTTTTTATTATTCTTCTTCTTTTTATTATTCGTCTTCTTTTTCATCTTTTTCTTCTTTTCTTCTTCTTCTCCTTCTCTTCTTGTTCTTCTCTTTTTCTTCTTCTCCTCCTCCTACTCCTCCTCCTACTCCTTCCTTCTTCTTCCTCTATTCTTTCTTCTTCTTCTTCTTCTTCTTCTTTTTGTTCTTATTTTTCTTTTTCTTCTTTTTGTTCTTATTTTTCTTTTTCTTCTCCTCCTACTGCTTCCTTCTTCTTCCTCTATTCCTTCTTCTTCTTCTTCTTCTTCTTCTTCTTGTACTTCTTATTTTTCTACCTTACCCCTCTTCTTCTTCTGCTTTTTTTCTTCTTCATTCTCTGCCATTTCTTCCTCCTCTGCCACTTATTCTTATTCCTCTTTTTATTTTCTTCCTCTTCTTCTTCTACTTCTTGTTCATCTTTTCTACCTCTGCCTCTTCTCCTCTCCTTCTTCTCCTACTTCTGCTCCTCCTCCTCCTCCTCCTCCTCCTTCTCCTCCTCCTCCCACTCCTCCTCCCCTATCCTCCTTTCTTCTTCTTCCTCTATTTCTTCTTCTTCTTCTTTCTGCCTCTTGTTGCACTCATCACATTCTCCACCATGCAAGATGCTCTGTCCTCTTGCTATTCCCTCTCTTCTTCTACAATAATTATTACATTCCTATCCTATTCCCATTCGCATCGCAGCAGAGAGGAGAGAGGCGAGAGAAGAGAGGAGAGAGGTGAGAGTGTAGAGAGGCGAATTCCCAGATCCAATCCTATTCTGTCTGATCCACTCACTGCTGCGGCTGCAGTCGTAAAACCGCTCCCTCTTTTACCTACTCATCATCTACTTCTTCTTCTTCTTCTCCTTTTTCTTTCTCCTACCGTGAACAGGAATGAAAGCAGGTTGTCCTGGTATCCCACTCCTACACTCACTCTGTGGGCTACTCCGTAACCCGTTGTTAATCTTCTTCTTCTTATTTTTCTTCTTTTTTTCTGCCTCTTATCTATTTCTTCTTCTTCCTCTACCTTTTTATTCTAATTCACTATCTTCTCCTCCGTTTTTCACCTCCATCAAAAACTCCTCCTTCTCATCCCTTTCCTCTTTCTCCTCCTCCTTCACCACCTCCTCCTACTCCTCCTCCTCATTTTTCATCACCGCCACCTTCTCCCATTCCTCCTCCTCTTCCTCCTTCTCCTCATCCCTTTCCTCTTTCTCCTCCTCCTTCACCACCTCCTGCTACTCCTCCTCCTCATTTTTCATCACCACCACCTTCTCCCACTCCTCCTCCTCTTCCTCCTTCTCCTCATCCCTTTCCTCTTTCGCCTCCTCCTTCACCACCTCCTGCTACTCCTCCTCCTCATTTTTCATCACCATCACCTTCTACCACTCCTCCTCCTCATCCCTTTCCTCTTTCTCCTCCTCCTTCACCACCTCCTCCTCCTCATTTTTCATCACCGCCACCTTCTCCCATTCCTCCTCCTCTTCCTCCTTCTCCTCATCCCTTTCCTCTTTCTCCTCCTCCTTCACCACCTCCTCCTCCTCATTTTTCATCACCACCACCTTCTCCCACTCCTCCTCCTCTTCCTCCTTCTCCTCATCCCTTTCCTCTTTCTCCTCCTCCTTCACCACCTCCTGCTACTCCTCCTCCTCATTTTTCATCACCACCACCTTCTCCCACTCCTCCTCCTCATCTTCCTCCTTCTCCTCATCCCTTTCCTCTTTCTCCTCCTCCTTCACCACCTCCTCCTACTCCTCCTCCTCATTTTTCATCACCACCACCTTCTCCCACTCCTCCTCCTCTTCCTCCTTCTCCTCATCCCTTTCCTCTTTCTCCTCCTCCTTCACCACCTCCTGCTACTCCTCCTCCTCATTTTTCATCACCGCCACCTTCTCCCACTCCTCCTCCTCTTCCTCCTTCTCCTCATCCCTTTCCTCTTTCTCCTCCTCCTTCACCACCTCCTTCACCACCTCCTCCTCCTCATTTTTCATCACCGCCACCTTCTCCCATTCCTCCTCCTCTTCCTCCTTCTCCTCATCCCTTTCCTCTTTCTCCTCCTCCTTCACCACCTCCTCCTCCTCATTTTTCATCACCACCACCTTCTCCCACTCCTCCTCCTCTTCCTCCTTCTCCTCATCCCTTTCCTCTTTCTCCTCCTCCTTCACCACCTCCTGCTACTCCTCCTCCTCATTTTTCATCACCACCACCTTCTCCCACTCCTCCTCCTCCTCTTCCTCCTTCTCCTCATCCCATTCCTTTTTCTCCTCCTCCTTCACCACCTCCTCCTACTCCTCCTCCTCATTTTTCATCACCGCCACCTTCTCCCATTCCTCCTCCTCTTCCTCCTTCTCCTCATCCCTTTCCTCTTTCTCCTCCTCCTTCACCACCTCCTCCTACTCCTCCTCCTCATTTTTCATCACCGCCACCTTCTCCCACTCCTCCTCCTCTTCCTCCCTCTCCTCCTCCTCCTCTTCCTCTTCTTCCTCTTTCTCCTCCTTCACATCCCCTTCCCCGTCCCCTTTCTCACAATTTTTTTTATTTATCATGCCTTCTGTTATCTATTTTCTTCTTCTTTTTTTCTTCTGCTTCTTATTATTCTTTTTCTTCTAGTTCTTCCTTTGCCTCCTTCAAATTGACCCATTTCTCTTCTTCTTCCAACTTTCTCTGCTCTTCCTTCTCCTTTTCCTTTTTCTTCTACTTCTTCTTTATTTATCCTTCTTCTTCTTTTTTCTTCTCTTCTTTTCTTCTTCTTTCTCCTTCGCCTCTTGTCATCTTCTTCTTCATTTTCTTCCACTATCCCTGCAATCCTATCCAATTGCCCCTCTTCTTCCAACTTTCTTTCCTCTTTCTTCTCTCTCTTCCTCCTCCAACTTCTTCTTTTTTATTATTTTTCTTCTTGTTCTTTCTTTGCCTACTTCATCTTATCCAATATTTCTCCTGTCCTTTTAATTTTCTCAGCTCTCCCTTCTTCTTCTTGTACTTCTTCCTCTTTTTCCTCTTCTTTTTCGTCTTCTTCCTCTTTCTTCTCTTTCATCCTCTTCTTCCTCTATTTCCGCCATTCTATCCAATTTCCCCTCTTCTTCCAACTTTATTTTCTCCTCCTTCTCCCTCTTCCTTCTCCATCTTCTTTTTCTTCATTTCTTTATTCTTATTCCTACTTTCCCTCTTCAATCTTATCCAAATCCTCAGGTTGTTCTTCTTCTTTTGCTTCTTATCCTTCTTCTGGCATCCTATTGCTTCTTCTCTGTCACCCTGCTTCTTTCTTTTTCTTCTTCTTATTATTCTTTTTCTTCTAGTTCTTCCTTTGCCTCTTTATTATCATCCAATTTCTTATCTTCTTCCAATTTTATCTGCTCTTCCTTCTCCTTCTTTCTCCTCTCCTTTTTTTCTTCCCTTCTTCCTCTTATTTCTCCTTCTTTTCCTGTCTTATTCTTCTTCTTCTTCTTCTGGCATCCTTTCACCCTGCTTCTTTCTATTTTTTCTTCTTTTTTTTGTTCTTACTTTGCCTCTTCAATCTTATCCAATTTCTCATGTTCTTCTTTTTCCATCTTCTCGTGTCTTCCCTTTCTTCTTCTTTCTCCTTCTTCTCCTGTCTTCTTCTTCTTCTCCTGTCTTCTTCTTCTTCTCCTGGCATCCTGTTGTTTCTTCTCTTTCACCCAGCTTCTTTCTCTTTTTTCCTTCTTCTTCTTCTTCTTTTGTTCTTACTTTGCCTCTTCAATCTCATCCAATTTCTCATGTTCTTCTTTCTTTTCCTTCTACTCGTGTCTTCCCTTTCCTCTTCTTTCTCCTTCTTCTGGCATCCTATTGCTTCTCCTCTCTCTCACCCTACTTCTTTCTCTTTTTTCCTTCATGGTTCTTTCTCCTCCACATCAGCCGTACAAGAATGCATAACAACAACAACAACAACAACTGCAGTCTCCAATGTTGTATAGTTGAACACTGCCCACTGCTTCTATATTGTATATATAGATATATAAACTCACATATTGTATATTGCCGTCCTGCTAGCCCTTCACACAACAAGATTAATGACACCCCTCCCCTCCCCCCACCACCACACCTTGTTATTGAGTCACTCTTGTGAAGAATTTGGTTTGTAGGTTAAACTGTACTTTCATTCATCTTCACCACGCACTGCCTAAAGGTAAAAGGTGTTATGGTGTGAGAGTTTTATATTTATCTAGCATAAAACCTACAGGCTCTTTACTCTTTAGTCTCTTTATTCATGGTGTTGTTATCATTCACTTATTGACACCTTTCTAATTCTTTTTAAAAAAAAAATTTCTAACCCTTTTTTATATAGAACTAATAGGTACTTTGTCTATCCATCTAATTTAACTAATTATTTGACATTTTATTACATGGATCTTTTACAGTGTAAATGTTATGCAATTTATTTTCATTTTAATTTATATATTTTTCTTTTATTTTCTTCAATTTAATTTATTCTAATTTTGTATTTACGTTCAATGTGCAATGGGTCTGTCAAGACCTAGTACAGACAATAAATAAATAAATAAATCAATCAATCAATCAATCAATCAATCAATCTCCAGTCTCTCCTCTCCAAAATCTTGACGTACATGATTATAATACAAGAAGCCGAGATTATCACTTGGTGAGTCACAATAGTAGCTTATTCAAACAAAAACCTAGTTATATTGGTAGGAAACTCTACAACAAGCTACCGCAGTTTTTAAAGAGTCTTGAAAATATAGAAATATTTAAAAAACAATTGAAAAAATATTTAGTTGATAAAGCTTTTTATAGTGTACAAGAGTTCCTTTCACATCAAAATTAAGCCTCACCTCAACTAACTGATATAGTAATTATGGTATCTAGTGTGTAATTGTTGATCTGAGTTGTCTTATACTACTTAACTGGAGTCTCCAAGACGTAATCTACAAAAAAAAGAACAATATCTTTGTATTGTATTGTGTTTTCATGCAATTGCGAATTCATGTGATAAATAATAATGTTTTTGTTAATGAATAACACTTGAAGTTGTCACAGCCACATTTATTGCAAACAGTGATTTTAGTTTCGGTTTTGTTTTCGAAGGATGAAGCCCACATTGGTCTGACACCTATGCGTGGGTAATGAATTGGATGATGGTGATTGATGAGTTGGACCTACAGTTTTAGGTGGGTTCCAAACCACCGGGAAGTGATTTTACAGCAGACAGACTTTTTTGCTGGCCAATCCAATCGGTCACCCTTACAAAGAGCGCCCAGGAGTTTCGTAGCTTATCTCTGAACAGATACCTGCTACGGCACTCGGCTATCACTTCCCCCAATGGTTGTTACACCATTATCAATCTCAATCAAACTAAAACTAAAGTACAGAGTAGCTTAATATAAAACTAAACACGGAATGGTACTATTGGCTGAGGGAGAAAGTGCCTCTAATAGGCTTACCTTCATTGAAGTCTGTGATTGGCTGAAGGCAGAAACAACACACGTCCACTGGTGGGAGGAGCAACAAGCATTAAAATCAGGAACCAAAAACCGGGAACACATAGAAAGCAACAAACAAGAGCAATACACAAGTAGGCTAGAATTAAAAAAACAATTAAATTAAAAAATTTGGATCTAACTGAAATACATTTAAGGTCAACCGAGAAACACGAAAGTACCGTTATAAAATGTAAGCCAGAATTATGATGAAACCAAGTTTTATTCAATGGTTTAAATAAATTTGATCGTTTAAACTATTAGTTTTTTACCAACCTAGTTATTTCCAAAGCTTCTAAAATGTTGAATTGTCTGCTTTTGCCCTTTGCCAAACAAAGTCTCATTATTAATAGACAGAAGTTTAAGGTCGAAGAAAGTTGAATTTCTGCATGTGATTGGTAAAGGCAGACAATTGAACATTTTACAAGCTTTGGAGATAACTAGGTTGGTAAAAACAGATTATAGTTTAAATGATCAAATTTATTTAACCAATTCAATCCAACTAACTTGTTTTCACCATAGTTCTCGCCTACATTTTAATAACGGAACTTTTGTGTTTTTCTTGGTTGGCCTTGACTACATTTCAGTGAGCCTAATTTTAAAAGTTTGTAATTTTAGCCTTTTGTTCTTGTGTTTTGTTTGATATTGGTGTAACAACCGAAACTAGTATCTCACTGTTTCCAATGTGATTGTGACTTCAATAAGGCTTATTATTCATAATTTCATTGGAAATTCGGTGATGGTTTATAGGACGGTAAAGCCATTCCAATGGTCATGTAGGAATAGAAAAGTGAAATGAAAGAAAAACTATCTTGGCAATAGTCCTAAATTTATTATTTTATAATGCAATTAGATGCTGAGAGATACGAAGTTTGTATTTATATTGGTATTCAGACAATAAACCTGCTCAACATTAGCTAGCTCATCAAATAGCCCGCACTTTTTTTGTAGATTACGTCTTGGAGACTTCAGTTAAGGGGTATAAGACAAGTTAGATTGACAATTATACAATCTTGTACACTAGTTACCATAATAATTACCGTACTATATAAATGAGTTGAGGTGAGGCTTAATTTTGATGTGAAAGGAACTCTTGTACACTATAAAAAGCTTTTTCAACTAAATATTTTTTCAATTGTTTTAAAATATTTCTATATTTTGAAGACTCTAAAAACTGCGGTAGCTTGTTGTAGATTTTCCTACCAATATAACTAGGTTTTTGTTTGAATACGCGACTATTGTGACGCACCAAGTGATAATCTCCACGGCTTTTGTATTATAATCGTGTACATCCAGATTTTGGTTAATATCATTCGTTTTTACATATAAATTAGCTTCATACACATATAAGCAGGGTACAGTTAGGAGACCAAGTCTCTTGAACAACGGCCTACATGAATCTAATCTATTTACTCTTTCCATACACCTAACAGCTTTCTTTTGGGGCTTAAACACCCTGTCAAGGTTTTGTTTCGATGAATTACCCCATCCATATTAAGCACTAGCTTAATAACCCTAGAATCAACATCATTTCTAGTTCAAAAATTTAGTTCATGACATCACCTAAATATAATAAAACCTTGAACCTTGAATGGACTAAATGTAAACAAATACTAGAATAAAATAAATACTAAAGTAAAATAAATATCATATTTAATTAAGACTTCATTCTGAACGTCACAACCTAACAAGGGTGAAAAAGAAACGTGGGTGTAAGTATCGGTACTAACAAGACCTCTGCTTCATTTAGACAGGCAAAAAATCTAATTTCAGACGTTCATTTTCGGAAAACAGAATGTTACGATACACGAAAAACTGTGTTGAAATCATCTCCTTAATTTTTTTTTTTTGGAGGATGAAGCCCAAAATTGAATAACCATAAAATAAAGCTGAAAAAAACTGCAAATAATATTGTTAATGACAGTGTTAAGTAGAGGATGTAGGACGTAAACCAACGCAAAGTAAACCCACTTTGTATTGTGTCAAAAAATGGACCAAAAAAAATTAAATAAATGGAGATGACAGGCAATTATGAAGCAATTGTCCAGGACTAGCTCAATACTGAATGTCTCTACTAGAGCACATAGACCCGAAATGCAAAGAAGTGAGAAAATATCTTCTTTTTCTTTTTCTCTTTTTTGGCGGCTCTCACGTACTTTTACGGACAAGTTCGCAAAGTCAAGGTTAATGTCTATTTCTTTTTATTCTTTTTCTCTTTCTTTTGCGCCCGAAGGTCAATGTAATTTGCCCAGGTAGACATGAAGGCTAGCCTAAATTAAGATGGCTGTTCGTGATACAATCGCTGGATGCGATGTTTTAAGTTGGGGCAAAATCTGAAAAAATATCTAGTCGGTGTTGGTTTTCCTAAGTAAGTTATTGGATAATCTGTAGCTTATCATTTTGATATTTAGTTTATGCGTAAAATTATAGATAATTGAATCAGATCGAACACGAAAAGGGAAGAAAAACAAAGCAGAAAGTAGGCTAGTTGAAAAGAAGAAGTTGAGACAAAATAACAAAAATGAAGGAATTGTTTTAAAGTTGTCGATTTTATATCAAGTTTATGCATAGAATTATTGAAAATTTATTGATGATAAAAGGGATAAGATGACATGTGGGAACGATCAGCGATTATACCTCGATTGTCATCGATTAGGGATCTCTAATTTTAATTAAGATATTTACATAAGCAAGGTTTATTTGGGGTTGTAATGGGTTTTTTTCTTATAGTCTCCTTCCCTTCCAATCCTTGCTGGTCCTTATTCAATTTTTACATCTTCCGATAAAATAAATGTTGTATGACTACAAGAATAGTGTACCCTTCAGCTAATATCAATATCATTATATTTATTAAAAGTTGACAATTTTGTTCATATTTTTAGGAAATCTCGAAATTAATGCACATGAACAAAGCTTCAATTGAACGTGTATACAGTAGGATTAATATGTGATGATACAGATGAGAGGATGAGCAGAAGCATTAATAGCCAATGCGCATGCGCTGCCAGTCACCTCACCATACACCACCCTCCGGCCTTACCACTTAGGCCACGCCCCCTGCACCAAGTGTTTCATCGAATAGGCACTCTACTGTACTAAATCTCAACTTTTTTCTAGGTGGTTTTTCCCCACATACTTCGCAATTTCTCTCAAATTTTAAAGGCTATGTGCAATCAGAAAACTCATATCTAAAAACTACAATAATGTTACGAAAGCAAACAGCCAGTTATTCACGCACTTGTTCTATTTATATCATTCCATTGTATTCATGGGCAGACGCAACTGCAATCTTATTCTCCTCATTCTCTCTCATTAGATGTCTTTGTCACACTTATTCTTCAAGTCTGCAACTCTCTCACTCATTTGATCTTCTCGTCAATTCTACATTCTTCTTGAACAATCGAGGTCTATTCCAAGCTTTCTTGGAGATTCTCGAAGTGTCTGGTGATTTTTATTAAGAATATGTAGTATTTAACTTAGCTTTAGGCCGAACGTTTTCGAGTTGTTAAAACCCATCTTCAAGGCCTATTATTTTTCTTACATTTCAAGCCAGGAGCAGCTTTTCTGCTCTATATACGAGAAAAAACTATCTTGATTTTCAGACCACTCTAATAGGCTACGGATATCCTATTAAATTATCTTTAGATAAATTGCACAACTTCAATAAATAATAATAACCAAAAAATATATGCGATACAATGTATTTACAAAAAAAGCATCCTAGATTACATTGTAAATTCACAGTACCCAACAAGTCCTAGAACTTAATTTTTACAACGCAATTAAACAGTGCAAGTCAAAACATAGATCACGAATTGGATCGCATTGTAGTCGATACAAAAAAAAAAATACGAAACTTGGCACCAAGTCTGATATAACAACAACTTCTAAATGCATTGTAACTCATCGGAACTGAATACTTTATTTAGTCGTCATCTAATACTTTATTTATTCGTCGAAGTTTCGCGGTTAAGCCGCGAAGGTGACCGCTGCAAGTTCAAGTTGAGACTTGTGCTTGATCTATGTGCACAATTTAGAGGCACGAAAGAAAATATATATGTATATAAATATATATGGATATAATTTAGTTGGCCGAGACTATGGTGTCAATGTTTTATGAGCGACCTTCTCTTTTCAAAGGCTGCCACAGCCTCAACTAGAACTACACATCACACCAATTGGACAAATATGCAATAAATAATGTTATTTTCAACCTCTGTAATGCAAATTAAGACGCAGTTCAATATTCAAAGCGGTTCAGTTTGGAATTGTGATTTTTCAGTGGATGTGACAAGGAAAAAAATTCTGGCTGCAAGATCTTGTGACAAGGAAAATACTGGGTATGAGACATAAAGAGTATGGAAATAAAATAGGATAAAAGAGGAGACGTTATTGAAGAGAAGGAGAGACGGTTATGAGATTGAAGTTTATGAGGTTTATGAAACTTGGAGATTATGAGAGAATATTATTGAATAAAAATTTGAACAGCAAGTATTTTGCTACAAATTACCTAACCTAAAAGGTTATTACCTTTTAAGGTGAAAGGCAATTAAGGTAAAAGGTAATTATAAAAGGTTACCTACTAAAGAGTAAAACTTTATTATATTTTGTATTAGGAGTGTCATCACTTTCAGATAAAGCAGTAAGGTGGCATGGCGAATAGTGAATTAATTTCTACATTTTTGAAGAGATCATTTTTCCAAATAATCACCTCATGACCCAATATGGAAAAAATTGAGGATGTTTATTTGTTTGTTTGTTTATTTAGTCATTTATTATTATTTATCTATTTGTTTAAATATTTATTTATTCATTTATTTATTATTATTATTATCATTATTATTATTATTATCATTATTATTATTATTATCATTATTATTTTTATTATTATTATTATTATTTATTTATTTATTTATTCATTTATTTATTATTATTATTTTTTTTTTTAAATAGCCACTGTAAAATCGAAATGGTATTCTTCCAATAATATCTCTCTTTATTAATGAATTAATGATATACGAATTGCAAAATATATCAATTTTATTGTAATTTGAGATTGTGAATTAAAAAAAAAAATTATTATTATTATTAGACGTAGAACTCCCAAAGTGTAAGACACTTAGTAAAGATTGTTAATTTATTGGACTTGTTCTTCTTATTTATTTATTTATACATTTATTTATTGGTACAGTCAAAATACAACTTATTGTAAAGGGTTTTAGATCAAAACTGTCTCTATTATTAAATATTTACAAGAGTCCCAATATTTGTAAGCATATATTATGTTTAAGTAAAAATTAATTTTAAAAAGCAGTTTCTATGGCTAAATATTGGAAAAATACTTGACTTTGTTCTTCTAGACACAAAAGAAGATAAAAAGAAATCATTTGGAAGATCCTCATCTTAGCTACTTGTGGAAATTAATTGTTTTTATAATTTGCTAATACATTATTGTTTCATATCTAAGTGAATTCTATACTAAATTGAAAATAATTACCTCAGAAAGGTTGGAAGTACAACTAGATAAGTATAATTCAAAAGTAATGTTTCCAAACGTATCACAGAGCATCACTATCAGCAATTACAAGAAGATTGAATATTGATATCTTATTGACAATCTCAATCTTTTACCTAATTTGTAAAAATAGGTATGGATGCAGGTTTACCACTTCCAAACCACCACCCATGGGGACATGTAATAGTATATTTCGTCATACTTGTAGGTTATGTACAGTTTACCAGTCAAGGAATCAATGCATAAACTATCGTACTCGTATGGTAAACACCGTTTTACCACCCATGTTATGTAATATTCATTTATCTACAACCATGTATACATTACAGTTTCACAATTGATGCCAAAACAGCTGTCTTTTCAAAATGCTTTTTGAAACCCGTTGCATAATGAGCTCATTATAGTACAGGTTCTACATTATAACACGGGTTCTGGACCAATCAGAAGCATTTTTGATGGAATCAATATCGTAATTCAATATTGTGAAACTATCAGCTGATTTGATCAAACTGCTACACCACCTAACAATCTACTATAACTTCTCGTATTTGAGATGAGAGGTTAGGTATCTCTGACAGTCACAGGTAAAATGAAATGGTTTTAATTAAATGTATACTAGTGGTCGTAGATAAAATAGTGTATGCAACGATTTTATTTGGCCATTAAAGCACTCGTGAGATATTTATAACACTCACATTCGCTCGAGTTATAACTTACATCTAACTCGTGCCTTAATAAGGGTCAAAATAAAATCGTTGTATAAACTACTATTATGTGACAAGTGTGGGAAATGGTGTTTACCGTAGGAGTATGATAAGTTAATGCACAAGATGAAGTCGAGTGCGGTATTATCATACTAGTACGGTAAACATCTTCCCGGACAAGTTACATACAATATTTTTCATCATACAAGTCTAAAATAGCAGATAAGTTTAAATAAGAACTATAAATAATTGTTCTACATACACCAGATCACAGCAACTCTAGGTGAAATGGGCAATAATGGTCTTAGATCAGCTGATCTAGCTTTCGGTCAAATTGGCTTTCAGTGAAATAGTAGCCACCTCAAGCGTGCGGTAATAATCATTTTGATGATCTTTGTCACACAGTGTGCGGTAATAATCATCAAATGACATCAGCTGTTCTTGATTTCTGTAAACAGCTGTTTAACATATTGATTCCTTGACTGGTAAACTGTCCATAACCTACAAGTATGACGAAAAATGTATTGTTACGGGTTCTATGTCTAAAATAACGCTGGCAACACTTAAATTTATCACTCGCACTTTATTTACACAAATAATCACAACATTCACTGATCAGTAATGTCTTACAGAAAAATAAGCAATTAAAAACAGACAAATCAGATAACACCGAGAACCACTGTTTCTTCTTTTTTTCTATTTTCTCCAATTTCATATTCACTACAGTATTCTCACCAAATCTCACTATTATTTTTTTCGAATCACCCACTTTGGGATAAGTTGAACCATTCATGGATGCTTCTTTTTCCAGTACTCTTTCATTCTCTCCGATGTTGTCTTTCTTCTCTCCTCTGATACTACAGAACCTCTTCTAACTTTAGGATGTTCTTAAAATGTCCTATTTTTATCTTTCAACAAATTTCTTAAATGTACAATGTTCTTGATTGTATTCTCTGTAATATTAAATTCATTACAAATACAACAAACGTATCTTATATGAAGACAAATTGAACAGATTTTTGTGGTTAATCTGATCATCAGCAACGGCTGACTAGATTAGCAGTATAATAGCTGTAACGATTTGAGAAACCTTGAGAACCGGTCTCATCCGAGATCGGTACTTTGCACCTAGATCTAATGGCCTGGTTTGTTACCAAAGCACTCAACCACTAAAGACCTGCTGCTTGAGATTATTATTATTATTATTATTGCAGCTGGATTTAGAAGGCTTTGCGACACCTGTTCTGAGTTCCAAGCCCACGTATCAAAATAATTTCTATTATTCGAGCTCATGCTTGTATTGTAGGCACTCCCACTTCCACCACAAAATATGGCTCGTGATAATAAATAAACTTCGAAACTCACAGCTAGGTAGATTATTTGAATACATAAGTGGGTTTGCAGAAAAAATAAACGAATTCAAGAACTGAAAGAAAAAATAAATGAATGCGAATATTTTCGAACCGATAATGAGTTTGATAGCCGTTTTCAATTAAAGCAGTACGTTGTTTTGGAGGTTGTACTAATAGGGCAAAAAAATGAGGAAATTTGAGCGTTATGAAAAAATTTACCGATCTGTGTTTAATTAATTTGAGCAATGTGAAAAAATTGATCAACTGTAAACGATCTGTGTTTCAATCAGTTCGAGCAATATGAAAACATGTGTTATCAATCATTGTTCGATGTTTTAATTGGAATAATGATTGATTAATTGTGTTACTGACCTCTGTATTGACGTGATAAAGGATGATTTATTGACAAAAAAGGATAGGTCTACGTCAAGTTTTAAAAGGAGAGGCTCTAAGTCTGTCAGTGTGTAATAAAATAAGTATTATAAGTGTGTATTGAGTGACTAAAGAAAAATATACGTACAGATAGGCAAAGTGCGTAGAATCTAGGAAGAATAAGAACAAAAGAAGAGACTAGAAAAAGAAAAGAAGGAGAAGAAAAAGAAGAAGAAGGGCAGAGGGCATGCTTTGGCCTCAACCAAGATAAACCAAAAATGACAAAAATGCCTGTATTGATGTTAATATTATTATATTGAACAACATTCCTCTTTTGGAATAAAATAACATAAATTAACTTGATAGCATAGTAATGAGCAACATAACTGTGCCAAAAGTCAGCCATTTTGATCGATTTTACAACAAATCTGGCCGATTTTTGACGATTTATAATAATATTTTATTTTTATTTCAAATTTTTCAAATTCAAATTTATTGTCCACATCAAACAATATATTTCATTTTTAGGAGGGGGGGGGGGGGATGAAGCCAACATAGGTATGAGACCTGAGCGTGTGTAATGAATTGGATGATGATGATTGATAAGTTAGGCCTACAGTTTTGGGTGTGTTCCGAACCACCGGGAAGTGATTTTACAGAAAGTCTATTTTTGCTGGCCAATCCAATCGGTCAAACTTACTGAGAGGGCTTAGGATTTCGTTTCTTATCTAATCTGATTGAACAGATACCTGCTACGGCTCACGGCTATCACTTCCCATGAAAGTAATGTGTTATGTGATAATCGGGCACCCTTACTGAGAGGGCTCAGGATTTCGTTTCTTATCTAATCTGATTGAACAGATACCTGCTACGGCTCACGGCTATCACTTCCCATGAAAGTAATGTGGTATGTGATAATCGGGCACCTTACTGAGAGGGCCCTGGAAAGCGTTGCTAATCTTATCTGATGGAACAGATACCTGCTACGGCTCACGGCTATCACTTCCCATGAAAGTAATGTGGTACGTGATAATCGGGCACCCTTACTGAGAGAGCCCAGGAAAGCTTTGCTTATCTAATCTGATTGAACAGATACCTGCTACGGCTGACGGCTATCACTTCCCATGAAAGTAACGTGGTATGTCTAAATATGTAACTACATTTATGTCTTATTAATTGCATCTGACATTTAAATTCTTGGCAATAATTTAATAACTGGGAACAGGAATGTAGAAACATGCCCAGTTGGGAAGTTTCGGCAAAATTGTTGAGATAGCCGGAGATAGGAGGCTATTTTCCGGTTTTTAAGACCAGTTCCGCAAGAATTTTCTTCCAAAGTTCAAGGTCAAATGTCGATAACACTTGACAGGCACCAGAGCGTGTTATCGCATTAATTTTTTCATTAATTACCCTTATTTAGTCATATTTTTCACACTCTTCTAAACATCTTCTCACAAATATGTAAAGATTTATCAATTCGTTCTTGTCTTACCTCAAGTTGAAGAGTTAAGAGTTTTAATTAATTTTTTGCTGTGTTTGAGCACTCAGTAGTGCTTTTGAATCGAGTGTAGAATTTGAAATGGATTCTAGAGTCACAGTTAAATTATCTGTGATTGAAATGGTATGTTCTGGCACTAGAATCTAAACAAAATTCACAAGGTCGCAACCAGAAAATTTTTCAGGGGGGTGCCAGTCCTTTTGGGGTGTTTGGGGGTATGGAAAATTTCCCCCAGAAAATTTTGAAAAAATGAGAGTAAAATTGGTGAGTTTGGAAGCTTGTTTTATTATTTTCACCTAATTTCCTGCAATAGAAAAAAAGATTACTGGATTTCTTGTTCCATGACGAACTGCGTTGTTAATATTAACTTTTCATGTGAAATTTAACGACTTGCAGTCAAAAAAAGATGCGGACAACAAAAAAATCCCAAATTTATCAGTCTGGAACAATTAGCTTTATTCATTAATATTTTCCTATTTACATCAAGCTTTACTTGAACAAGAACTGAACTCTTTTCTACTTTCAGTGGCAACAAATTGATTGAATTTTTCATAAATTCTTCTTTTTCCTTTCAAAAATGTTCTGTGTGCAGACATGAGGCAATCCCACTGAGGCTTTCGTTGCCTGTTTGATTTCTAGCCCCTAGCCAACTCTCGAACTTCCCGCAAAATAAAATTGTACAAAGTATGATACTTAAACAAGTCGTACAGAAATAAGTACCTACATGTAAAACAGTTTTTAATCATTTTAAATACTTTTCACTGAAATATTTTTTCTATGGAAATGCAACTTTGAAATATGTGATGAATGTTAGAATGTTATTTTTCCCCCTAGTGGCCAGGGGGGAGCCGCGGCCACCCCCCCTTGCCCCTATGTGGTGGCGCCCATGAAAATTAAATATTATTTCCACTTTCTTTGGAAGATTTAGTGCTTCTTTTAAAAAGTGTAATTCTAAATTAATGTTCAAGAACTGGAAAGAATTTGACATTGTTCTTCAAAGTGTAATTCCTTGTGAAAAATTGGCATAACCTAACATTTGAATTCTTCAGTGTTGAAAATTTGCGAAGAAAGTAGTTGTGGGCGAAAACCCACATCTAATATTAAAACTGACACTGTATTTCACTTTTATATAATATTTTACTCACATATATTGGAGATGTTTGAGGAATGCATTTCACTTCTGAAAATAAGCTTCATCAGCCTTTTCAGAAGGGAAATGCATTCCTCAAACATTTCAAATATATGTGAGTAAAATATGATATAAAAGTGAAATACAGTGTCAGTTTTAATATTAGATTGTTCATTAAGTATTTCGTCATGGAAAACATCACAGAAAACCCACATCTTTGCTTTATTGTAAGACGAAGAAAAAACACACACAAACACACCCCTACTCTCTCTTATTTTAAAGATGATGCCTAAATGAGTTTGGAGACTTGTGCGTGGTTAATCACCCGCTATTATGAGATGCGTGATCCGATACTGGACGTTCAGTACACTATTGAATACAATACAACATACAGTATGATTTTAATTAACAAAAATGCATCTATGTTACTCATTCAAATATGAATACATGAAACAACATGGTTACGTAACAATACAGTAAAAATACATGTGATACAGCCTGTAGAATGTAGAAAAGTATCAAAATTCTCCAGGTGTGTTGAACTAATGTAGCCAATAATGATAAATCTCTTTTTGCAGCAACTATCAAACACAAATCATTCTGTCACGAAAATCGTGATGAAGGTTTCTAATTCATCGACAGCATTCATTCATGAATTATCACTTTTTTAATCTTTTTGATGGCATATCTTTTAACAAAACTTACGCTTTTTTCAAGCTTGAAATTTGAATAGCCACCAGCAACTTGTGACTAAATTTTCACTGTTCTCAATCCAATTGATTAATTTCTTTTTGACACTGTTAACGTCAAATTTAAATGATTTATCTATTGTGAATTTCGACATTCTTCTTCGTTTTTTGACAACATCGATTCTTTATTGGTTGTCATGATGTGGAATAGTAACAGAAAGTTAGTTTGATACTGTTGTGTTTGTTTTCAGGCCAACCATTGTCCTTCTCAGCAGCTCCAATTTTGATTTATTATACCGACTTTAAGAGCTATATAGTTCACTTTGTAAAATTTATCGAAAGGCAACATATTAGACCCATTCAGTTACTGTAGCAGACTGGAGGTTGATCGAGGTAGCAGTGGTACTGTGCATACGTTGTCAGAACAGGCTCTGCGAATTTTGAAGCATAGAATATTAATTCGAACGGATAAGTAGTATTTTTGTTCATTATTATTAGTATTTATAATATCTTAATAATTTACATCATTAACTTGTCTAATATAAGTTAAAGTATTTAAATAAAAAGTCAAATTCTATTTTCGAGGTTAGGTGTACCGATATTGATAAATTTTCTTGTATATAAATAGTCTCAAGTTGACAATTGTAATAAATTAAGTAATATTTCATTAAACATTTAACTAAAATCGATTGAAAACAATTTTTAGCTAGGAAAATGAGTCCAAACAAGGCATCTAAATCTAATTGTTTAACTAAAACTCAGGTAGCTACGCGATCTCAGCAATTATTAACAACAAAATCTCCAACAGCTCTTAAAGCTACTGTAGATGTAGAAGAAAAGGTTGCTAAACTATTGAGTGATCACACCAAATTGAAAACAAAATTAGAAACATCACTAAAAAATTCTGAGGAAGAACGAATAGGGTTAGTGGATCACATAAAATCTCTGGAAGTTATTGTAAAATTGCAGCAGGAAGACCATAAAACTGAAATACTAAATCTCACGAGTCAATGTAGGTCTATGTCAGAGGAAATCGAAATATTAAAATCAAAAATAAACTTGGCTAATGTAAGATCTGAACCTCTGATCAATACAAAAAAAGTAGAACCTAAATCAAATGGGGAAAAAATAAATAGAAATGGTCAAACAAAAACGTATAGTCAGGTTTTGCAAACAGCAACCAAAACTGAAGTAAGGGCAAATAACGATAGGAAAGGTAGAGTACTGCTCTTGACATCCAGTCATGGACGAGACTGTAGTGACCTACTAAATAAAAGATTAAAAAATAAGTATGAAGTTCAGAGCTTTTTCAAACCAAGTGCCCCTATAAACGCTATCGTAGAGTCAGCACAGGAACAAACTAAAGATTTTGGAAAAAACGATTTTCTAATAGTACTATGGGTGGCTCAAACAATATAAATGAACCTAATCTAAAACATCTTCCTGAAATAAATGAAAAAATTAAAGAGATTGTGCCACTCAGCCAAAAAACTAATGTAATAATAAGTACAATTCCGTATAGGTTTGATAGGCCAGAGCTAAATGAAGCCATTAAGTCAACAAATAAATCAATTCATAATACAATCAACAGCCTAAAAAATAAGAATTCTAAGCAGTTGGGGATTTGTTTTCTAAATGAAAGGCTGAAAAAACGAAACTTCACTAATCATGGTCTACATCTAAATCAATCTGGCAAAGTAATATTTTGTAATAGGCTGGCAGAGCTGATTGAAAGTCGTTTGCAATCTACTGTCAATAATTCTCCTAAACAATCATCTAACGAACCTTTTTTAGTAAAGTGGCTCAAAACCGGGAAGGGAAACTAGTTTCAGATGATAAATTCATATCTTCAATTGTATTAAAAGATGTTAATCGATCAAAAAATCAGGATAGCATTAGTGGAAGGAACTCTTGTAGCAATCTGATAGGCTCTCAAGATTCTAAGAGATTAAGTAAATCTACTTCAATATGCAAAAGCAACGATAAAGTAATAAGGGATGAGAGGGAAGTACCGGTACTCACTGTGTTCCATCAGAATATTCAATACATTCGTAACAAAATAGATAGAATCGAAGTATTTTTTAAAGAAGAGGCTCCTGATATAGCTATTTTCACAGAGCATGGTTTAAAAGAAGATGAATTGTCACAACTTAATATTCCAAACTATTCATTGAAAACGTCGTATTGCAGGACATCTCATCGAAGTGGGGGAGTAGCTATCTTCACTAAAAATGCTAAGAATATGCAAACATTTAATTTAGAATATGTAGAGAAATTTGCTGTGGAAATGGATTTAGAAGTTACTGGTTTGAGAGTAAAAATCGACAATAATTTCGAAGTAGCGGTGTTAGGTATTTACAGGTCACCAAATGGGGAATGGAACAATTTTTGTGAACTATTCAATAGGCTTTTAGAGATTACTACTACTCGTTTTACAAACGTTATTGTAGCGGGAGATTTCAATACAGATTTTGAAACACAGAATAAAATGACAGAAGATTTAAAGGATATTATATGCATGAATAACTTGGAAATAAAAGTTCATGAATATACCAGAGTCACAAGAACATCACAAACAATAATTGATAACATCCTTACTAATATAGATTACTCTAAAACAAGATTAGGCGGCTCGGAACTATCTGATCATGACTATCAAATCTTAGAGGTGGGGTTGCAAGGTCATAAATCAATTAAAAAGAGTAGAGTAATGAAAGAAATTCAACAATGTGAACAGGGGAATATCGATTGTTTGAAGCAGAATCTGCTGCAAGAAAACTGGAGTAGGGTTTACAATAGCAATAGTTTAAATGACAAATATGATAGTTTCATTAATATTTTAAGGTTTCATATTACTATGAGTTGTCCAATTAAAAAAGTCTCTGTAAAGAACAAATTAGACAAGATTGAAGAGTGGATAACTGATGATATCCTTGCAGAAAGAAATAGGGTTAAAGATGCATAATATGGTGAATTCAAACTATCTAGAAATATGTTAAGTGAAGATAATTACAAAGCTCTAAAGAAAAATTATACAAGAGAAGTGAAAAGAGCGAAATGTAAGAAAACAGCTGAAATTTTGAATAATAGTGTGTACTTTAACACAGCAGTGTGGGATGTAATAAACAAAAATAGGCAAGTAGCTCATGTAGATGCTTATACTAGTGTCCCCAGAATAATTAACGAAAATAACAAATATATTGATGATAGTGTAGACATTTGTAATTTCTTTAACAGATATTATCAACTGGTTGCTAAGGATCTTCAAAAATCTCTTAATACAGGTATTAGTGATGCAAACATGAGGAATACTGAGGGGATTCAGAACGAATTAAAATTCCACCCAGTATGCCAAGACGAGTTGTCAAATATCATTGATAGTTTAAATAATAAAAAAACTGTAGGAATGGATGGGGTATCCAGTAAAATTCTGAAAGAATGTAAAGATCAATTGTTAGACCCTTTGATTCATCTGATCAATCATTCATTAGAACAAGGTGTTTTTCCAGATAACTTAAAAGAGGGGAAGATCTTGCCAATCTTCAAAAGTGGTGATAGAGAAAAGGTAGAGAACTATAGGCCCATTAGTATTTTAAATGTAATAAGTAAAATTTTTGAAAGAGTAGTTCTAAATAGGTTACTTCTGCACCTTCAAGAAGCTAACTTTATCTGTGATGAACAGCATGGCTTCCAGAAAGGGAGATCATCAAAAACAGCCATAGTTTCTCTAGTTGAAAAACTAATAGATATAATAGATTCAGGTGATAAAGCTACTGCAATCTTCTTAGATCTGTCAAAGGCATTTGATTGTGTTAATCATAGAACTTTATTGGAAATACTGCAAAATGTAGGTGTAAATGGGGTTGAACTGAAATGGTTTGAATCATATCTTATTGGGAGAAAACAATGTGTAGAACTAACTACAGTAGTTGGTAATAGTATAGTAAAGAATAAATCTAATAAATTAGAGGTGCAAGCTGGAGTGCCTCAGGGGTCAATACTAGGTCCATTGCTTTTTTTGTTATATGTCAACCGTTTACCTAAAGAATTAATTAGTGGTAGAGCCCTCTTATTTGCTGGTGATACATCACTCATTTTCAGCAATTCCATTCTAGATAATTTAGAAATAAGTGCCCATATAGGTGTGCAGTCCATTGTCCAATTTTTAAATCAGTTGAAATTAACTATAAATAGTAAAAAATGCCAATACCTTCAATTTAAAAACAAACATAATTTAAATGAAGATAGGGCTATAAACGTGTTTGTAAACGATAATCAATTAGACCAGGAAGAAAAAATTGCATTTCTAGGAGTTACATTGGATAGACGATTGACCTGGACTCCATACATTGAGAAAATATGTAGTAAAATTTCATCTGGGGTATTTGTCCTGCGACAGCTCGCTAGATTGAATGACAAAAAGTTACTTTTTACAGCTTACCATGGGCTCTTACTGTCACATATTAGGTATGCTATCTTAGTATGGGGTAATTCATCAAAACAAAATCTTGATAGGGTGTTTAAGATCCAAAAGAAAGCGGTTAGGTGTATAGAAAGAGTAAATAGATTAGATTCATGTAGGCCGTTGTTCAAGAGACTTGGTCTCCTAACTGTACCCTGCTTATATGTGTATGAAGCTACTTTATATGTAAAAACGAATGATATTAACCAAAATCTTGATGTACATGATTATAATACAAGACGCCGAGGAGATTATCACTTGGTGAGTCACAATAGTAGCTTATTCAAACAAAAACCTAGTTATATTGGTAGGAAATTCTACAACAAGCTACCGCAGATTTTGAAGATTCTTGAAAATATAGAAATATTTAAAAAACAATTGAAGAAATATTTAGTTGATAAAGCTTTTTATAGTGTACAAGAGTTCCTTTCACATCAAAATTAAGCCTCACCTCAACTAATTGAAGTAATTATGGTATCTAGTGTATAATATTGTTGATCTGACTTGTCTTATACTCCTTAACTGGAGTCTCCAAGACATAATCTACAAAAAAAAAAAAAAAATTAGAAAAAAAAATATGCTTACACTTGATATGCTGACAAGTTCATAACATGAGTCTAATTATATGACCCAGATTATTTAACAGACTTTCTCGAACCTTCTAACCAAGGCAGTATGGTCAAATAAAAAACTGACAATTAATTGACCGAACGAAGAGAGCTCTCTATTACAAGTCGACCGTTTTGTATTTGTCTGCTTGTAACGCATTTACAACTAAACGCATGGACCAAATTCAATGAAATTTTGCTTACATCTTCCTTTAATTGGGAAGTGATAGGTGCGAGCCGCAGCAGGTATCTGTTCAATCATATTAGATTAGAATAGATTTATTCATGTAGATTACAAAATGCACAGTCTTAGATTCTAGATTATGATAGTTGAAAATATATAAGTACTGTAATTATTGTTCTATGAATTTTACAAATATAAACTAAAGAATTAATCAACGATATGAATATAAGATGCAATTTGATAACGATAATATGATTGTGATGTATCTACATGAAACGGCGAAGTTTGAACATATAAATCCCTTCCCGGTGGTTCGGAACCCACCTAAAACTGTAGGTCCAACTCATAAATCACAATCATCCAACTCATTACCCACGCACAGGTCTCAGACCTATGTGGGCTTCATCCTCAAGAAAAAAAAATGTCCATTCTTGGAAGAGGATATTCAAGAATATCCTTCTCATCAACACTTGATCGTAGATAGAGATAAGCTGCGTTCTCGTAGGTCCTGTTTGTAACGGTGACCGATTAGATTGGCCAGCGAAAAAGACACTGTTCTCTGCTGTAAAACCACTTCACTGTGGTTCGGAACCCACCTAGGTCCAACTCATAAATCTCCATCATCCAACTCATTACCCACGCACAGGTCTCAGACCTATGTGGGCTTCATCCTCAAAAAAATAAAATAATAAAAAAATAAGGAATGCCGAGCGATGTATGTACAAGGGTTTTCGAAATTTGCTTGTGTTCAAAAGGTATTTAAAAAGAAAATAAGTATGGTTTTTTGGCCTTCTGCTTTAGGAACATATGATTTTTAAGATGAGCTTCTCCATTATATGCAATTGGAATAAGATTCATAGATAGCCCTCTTATTCATCTGGTTGAGCCTTCATATGAATTAAGTTATCATTCATAAGAATAACATATTTGAGAGAAACAAATCATTTCTAATATTTAAATTAAGTATGATAGCAAATTATTAATAAGTGAATGATATACAAGTTTAATCAATATAAACTCATTTATCAGACATCTAAAGCCGCGTCTCCACCAACCGAACATGCTCGGCGAACAGTGTTGGTTCGGAACCCACCTAAAACTGTAGGTCCAACTCATCAATCACCATCATCCAACTCATTACCCACGCACAGGTCTCAGACCTATGTGGGCTTCATCCTCAAAAAAAAAAAAAAAAAAAAAAAATTATCTGATGTCGCCGAACATTGTTTGGTGTGGACGCCTTCTCGAACATCATGATCGGTGTGGTGGGAGTAGTGGCGGGAACCTGTTGTTGGTCGTCACTGTTCGCTCACAGACCGAACATTTCAATTGAACTTACGAACATGTTCGGTGACCCATTTTTATCCGTTTTTTGTATTCGCCAACAATGTTCGGCAGACATGTTCGGTTGGTAGAGATGCGACTTTAAATCTAATTTGAGCAATCAGCTGTCTTGCAAATAATTAATAGAAAACACAGCCTTCTTGATGTGATACAGAGTGACATTTTGTGAAAAACAGACATGTAAAAGACTGCGTGAATTATCTCCTAATCTCCTTATCTCCTAACTGCACCCTGATGTTTATATGTGTAAATTGAAGTAAATTGAATTTGGACAAATGTAGAATTAGTAACGCACTGACACAAGCAAACTGGAGAGTTCATTGGAGTGCCTTAGGGGTCAATACTAGGTCCATTGCTTTTTTTGTTATATGTCAACCGTTTACCTAAAGAATTAATTAGTGGTAGAGCCCTCTTATTTGCAGACGATACATCACTCATTTTCAGCAATTCCATTCTAGATAATTTAGAAATAAGTGCCCATATACGTGTGCTATCCATTGTCCAATTCTTGAGTCAGTTGACATAACAATAAATAGTAAAAAATGCCAATGCCTTCAATTCAAAAACAAACATAATTCAAATGAAGATGGGGCTATAAACGTGTTTGTAAACGAAAATCAACTAGACCAGGAAGAAAACATTGCATTTCTAGGAGTTTTGTTCTATAGACGATTGACCTGGGCTCTATACCTTGAGAAAATAAGTTGTAAAATTTAACCTGGGTGTCCTGCGACAGCTCGCTAGATTGAATGACAAAAAACTACTTTTTACAGCTTACCATGGGCTCCTACTGTCACATATTAGGTATCTTAGAATGGGGTAATTCGTCAAAACAAACCCTTGATAGGGTGTTTAAGATCCAAAAGAAAGCGGTTAGGTGTATAGAAAGAGTAAATAGATTAGATTCATGTAGGCCGTTGTTCAAGAGACTTGGTTTCCTAACTGTACCCTGCTTATATGTGTATGAAGCTACTTCATATGTAAAAAAGAGTGATATTAACCAAAATCTTGACGTAAACGATTATAATACAAGTAGTCGAGGAGATTATCACTTGGTGAGTCACAATAGTAGCTTACTCAAACAAAAACCAAGTTGTATTGATAAGAAACTCTACAACAAGCTACCGCATTTTTTAAAGTCTTCAAAATATAGAAATATTTTAAAAACAGTTGAAAAAATATTTAGTTGATAAAGCTTTTTTTAGTGTACAAGAGTTCCTTTCACATCACAATTAAGCCTGATGATTTCCAAAAGACAAACTAATGCTAATGCTGGAAATTCCACATGGTTTTACATATTGGATATATGGGTAAATAGATTAGATTCATGTAGGCTGTTGTTCAAGAAACTTGGTCTTCTAACTGTACCCTGCATATATGTGTATGAAGCTACTTTATGTGTAAAAGAGAGTGATATTAACCAAAATCTTGACGTACACGATTATAATACAAGGAGTCGAGAGGATTATCACTTGGTGAGTCACAATAGTAGCTTATTCAAACAAAAGCCTAGGAAACTCTACAACAAGCTACCGCAGTTTTCAAAGAGTCTTGAAAATATAGAAATATTTAAAAAACCGTAAGAAAAAATTTAGTTCATAAAGCTTTTTATAGTGTACAAGAGTTCCTTTCACATCAAAATTAAGCGTCATTTCAACTAATTGATATAGTAATAAATTATGGTAACTTGTGTATAACATTGTATAATTGTTGTTCCCCCTTTATATGTGATATTAACCAAAATCTTGACGTACACGATTATAATACAAGAAGTCGATGAGATTATCACTTGGTGAGTCACAATAGTAGCTTATTCAAACAAAAACTAGTTATATTGGCAGGAAACTCTACAACAAGCTACCGCAGTTTTTAATGTCTTCAAAATATAGAAATATTTAAAAAAGTTGAAAAAATACTTAGTTGATAAATCTTTTTATAGTGTACAAGAGTTCCTTTCACATCAAAATTAAGCCTCACCTCAACTAATATTGATATAGTAATTATGGTAACTAGTGTATAAAATAGTATAATTGTTAATCTGACTTGTCTTATATTCCAATCTGGAGTATCCAAGACGTAATCTACAAAAAAAATAATAATTATTTCATGTACTTCTAGTGAACAAATAATATTTTAAATTAGTATTCAATCTTTCAGTATTATTTGTTACTATATTTTGTAGATTGATAATTAAAATTTACAATTAAATTTATAATTAATAATTAAAATTGATAATTGTAATTTGTAATAATATAAATTAAAAATTGAATTTAACTGAAACGACTTTGAATTGTTGTCGGTAAGAATAAAATAGGATAACTGAAGTTGTTTACATCGAATAGAAGGCTACTTGTTTATTCAACGGCGGTTTTCCAGAAGGAATGCAGAGCTTTTCCGGGCGCGGCGGCTGCATTTTCTTGATGCGCACTAGCTGACGCGAATTTGACCTTGATTGCGCAATATATAGGTTAAATATATACTGTCTACACTGTATATACAACAATATCAATACAGTGGTTCGAACTAAGCTCGTGGCGGCAGAAGAAGAAGAGGAAGAAAAAGAAGAAAAAGAAAAGACGACGAAGAAAATTACGACGATGATGACAACGACGAAGGAGAAGAAGAAGAAGAAAGGATGACGGAGAAAATGAATAGAGTAGGACGAGGAGGAGGGTGAGAAGGAGGAGAAGGAGGTGGTGAAGAAGAAAAGATGGAGGAAGAAGAAGAAGAAGAAGAAGAAGAGAGAAGACGATGAAAAATGAGAAGAAGAAGACGAAGAGAAATGAGAAGAAGAAGAAGAAGAAGAAGAAGAAGAAGAAGAAGGAAAAGAGACAAAGAAGAAGAAAAAGAGACAAAGAAGAAAAAAGATGGAAGAAGAAGAAGAGAGAAGAATAAGGAGGAGAAGAAAAGAAGGGGAGGAAGAAGAAGAAGAAGACAAGAGGAGGAAGAAGAAGAAGAAAAAGGACGAGGGAGAAAATAAATAGAGTAGGACGAGGAGGAGGAAGAGGAGGAGGAGGAGGAGGAGGAGGAGGAGGAGGAGGATGAGAAGAAGAAAAAGACAGAGGAAGAAGAAGAAGAATAAGACGATGACGAAGAAGAAGAAGAAGAAGGGAGAAGACGAGAAGGAATAAGAAGAAGAAAAAGAAGTAGAGGAGAAATAAGAAAAAGAAAAAAAAGATGGAAGGAGAAGAAGAGGTAAGAAGACAAACAAGAAGAAAAAGACAAATAAGAAGAAGAAAAAAAGAAGAAATAAGATGGAAGAAAAGTAAGAAGAAGAAGAAAAGAAGAAGAAGAAGAAGAAGAAGAAGAAGAAGAAGAAGAAGGAGAAGAAGAAGAGAAATATGAAGAAGAAAAAAAGATGGAAGAAGAAGAGAGAAGAATAAGGAGGAGAAGAAGAAGAAGAAGAAGAAGAAGAAGAAGAAAAAGAAGAAGTAGAAGAAAAAGAAGAATAAGAAGAAGAAAAAGAAGGACAAGAAAAAGAAGAAGAAAAATAAGAAGAAAAAATATGGAAGAAAAGTAAGAAGAAGAAGAAGGAGAAGAAGAAAAGAAGAAAAAGATGGAGGAAGAAGAAGAGAGAAGAATAAGGAGGAGAAGAAAAGAAGGGGAGGAAGAAGAAGACAAGAGGAGGAAGAAGAAGAAGAAGAAAAAAGGACGAGGGAGAAAATAAATAGAGTAGGACGAGGAGGAGGAGGAGGAGGAGGATGAGGAGAAGAAAAAGAAGAAAATGATGGAGGAAGAAGAAGAGAGAAGACGAAGAGGAATGAGAAGAAGAAGAAGAAAAAGAGGAGAAATAAGAAGAGGAAAAAAAGATGGAAGAAGAAGAGAGAAGAAGAAGAAAAAGAAGAGAAATAAGAAGAGGAAGGAAAAAATGGAAGAATAAGAAGAAGATGATGATGATGATGACGAAGAAGAAGAAGAGAGAAGACGAAGAGGAATGAGAAGAAGAAGGAGAAAAAGAGGAGAAATAAGAAGAGGAAAAAAAGATAGAAGAAGAAGAGAGAAGAAGAAGAAAAAGAAGAGAAATAAGAAGAGGATGAAAAAAATGGAAGAATAAGAAGAAGATGATGATGACGAAGAAGAAGAAGAAGAGAGAAGACGAAGAGGAATGAGAAGAAGAAGAAGGAGAAGAAGAGGAGAAATAAGAAGAAGAAAAAAAGATGGAAGAAGAAGAAGAAGAAGAATAGAAATAAGGAAAAGAAGAAAAAAAGATGGAAGAAGAAGAAGAAGAGGAATAAGAAGAAGAAGAAAAAGAAAAGTAAGGAGAAGAAAAGAAGAAAAAGAAGAAGAAGAAGAAGAAGAAGAAGAAAAAGTAAAGTAAGAAGAAGAAGAAAAGAAGTAAAAAAGATGGAAGAAGAAGAAGAAGAAGAAGAATAGAAATAAGGAAAAGAAGAAAAAAAGATGGAAGAAGAAGAGAGAAGAAGAAGAATAGAAATAAGGAAAAGAAGAAAAAAAGATGGAAGAAGAAGAGAGAAGAAGAAGAAGAAGAAAATAGAGTAGGCAGACACGACGGAGAATCAAGATCTCTAACTTTTCCGTTTTTCCGAGACTGGAACAGACTCGAGGAGGCTACTTCTGGGTGGAAAATGGCCCGAGATTAAATTCTCACCTCTCTACCTGCTCCTCATCCTCTCTCACTCCTCCTCTCCCTCTTTCCTCCTCCCTATTCACTCCTGACAACTCCCCACATTAGTCCTGCTCCATTGTCTACGACACAGATTTTCTCACACACACACCAACTGAAGACAGCGCACATTAATAACAGTTCTTAATGATTTTTCTTTCCTTTTCCACCCGCCATTTCTGTTGCAAGGTGTTGAAATATAATTTCCACTAACAAAGGGTGATTTGTTTCCTCTTCATTAAGTAACTGAGTAATGTGAATGGAATTGATAGGTTAGATTAGGTTAGGTTAGGTTAGGTTAATAATTAGTTGTACAGTTAATAAGATTCACAAGCTGATAATTCTTGGAGAAAAAATGTAGATTAAATTAACTTTTCATGTGATATTTAACGACTTGCAGTCAATTTTTTGACTGCAAGTCGTTAAATTTCACATGAAAAGTTAATGTTGACAACGCAGTTCGTCACGGAACAAGAAATCCAGGTAGTTTAAATATTGTTACGGGTTCTATGTCTAAAATAACGCTGACAACACTTAAATGTAACACTCGCACTTTAGTTACACAAATAATCCACAACACGCACTGATCAGTTATATCTTACACAAAATAAAGCAATCAGAACAGATAAGTCGATAATCTATATAAATAAAATTAGAGTTTTGTCTGTACATTTATCAGAATTATATATTTTTTGGTTATTTTTACGTTTTATACATCAAATAAGACGAAAATAGTCTAATCTCACTTTCTGTCTGTCTGTCTGTCTGTCTGTCTGTCTGTCTGTCTGTCTGTCACGGCCCCAAAGGCATTTTACGCGGCCTTCTCCTCAAAAACGAGAGCATCGATCGGGATTTTAGTTATTGAACATTATTGAACAGTTTATTGACAATGTCTTTAGCTATAAAAAACTAAATTAACTATTTTTAACAGAGTAATAAACGTTTAAAAACCAAGTGTTTTGCGATTTTGGATACATTTTACGCGGCCTTCTCCTGAAAAACGAGAGCATCGATCGGGATTTAAGTTATTTATCAGTATTGAAAACCTTTTTGACAATGTCTTTAGCTATAAAAAACTAAATTAACTTTTTTTTAACAGTATAATAAACGTTTAAAAACCAAGTATTGTGCGATTTTGGATACATTTCTTCCAAGTTTTATTACCACATAAGAATAAGAACAAATCACGTAATTTATCATGATATATCAATCAGCTGTTCTCAAATATAAATGGTGGGCCCTTCGCGGCGTTATTTACGCTGTCTGCAGACTTGTGTAGTCGGAGCATTGCAGTCTTTTAGGAAACATATGTATGTCTGGTGAATCAAAGCTCATCTTATGTTTTATCAATTATTTCTTTGTTGAAAAAAAAACAAAATTTTCTAATTCAAATTTATCAAAACAAAAATTAACATTTTAGGAAGGTGCGGTTTGTGCTAGGCTCTTGGGAATTCGCCAGGTAGCACTATTATTACCACATAAGAACAACAAAAAATCATGTAATTTATGATGATATATCAATCAGCTGTTCTCAAATATTCTCTCTGATAACTGTCACTGAATTATTTACGTCCTAAGTTGTTAACTAAGCTGCTAACAACTTCATGATCGTTGCTATCAAAAAAGCCGAAACATATTATTTAGTCGTATTTCTAAACATAATCCGTACGAAGGACGGGTAGCTGCTAGTGTTCACCTAATCATGAATTTGCAATATTACTGTACAAAAAGCAATCAGTAAATGTTAAAAGGCCGATCTAATCTATATAAATAAAATTATTAGAGTTTTGTCTGTACATTTATCAGAATTATATATTTTTTGGTTATTTTTACGGTTTATACATCAAATAAGCCGAAAATAGTCTAATCTCACTTTCTGTCTGTCTGTCTGTCTGTCTGTCTGTCTGTCACGGCCCCAAAGGCATTTTACGCGGCCTTCTCCTCAAAAACGAGAGCATCGATCGGGATTTTAGTTATTGAACAGTATTGAACAGTTTATTGACAATGTCTTTAGCTATAAAAAACTAAATTAACTTTTTTTTAACAGAGTAATAAACGTTTAAAAACCAAGTGTTTTGCGATTTTGGATACATTTTACGCGGCCTTCTCCTGAAAAACGAGAGCATCGATCGGGATTCAAGTTATTTATCAGTATTGAAAACCTTTTTGACAATGTCTTTAGCTATAAAAAACTAAATTAACTTTTTTTTTAACAGAATAATAAACGTTTAAAAACCAAGTATTGTGCGATTTTGGATACATTTCTTCCAAGTTTTATTACCACATAAGAATAAGAACAAATCACGTAATTTATCATGATATATCAATCAGCTGTTCTCAAATATAAATGGTGGGCCCTTCACGGCGTTATTTACGCTGTCTGCAGACTTGTGTAGTCGGAGCATTGCAGTCTTTTAGGAAACATATGTCTGGTGAATCAAAGCTCATCTTATGTTTTATCAATTATTTCTTTGTTAAAAAAAAAACAAAATTTTCTAATTTAAATTTATCAAAACAAAAATTAACATTTTAGGAAGGTGCGGTTTGTGCTAGGCTCTTGGGAATTCGCCAGGTAGCACTATTATTACCACATAAGAACAAATCACGTAATTTATCATGATATATTAATCAGCTGTTCTCAAAAAATATTCTCTCCGATACCTGTCACTGAATTGCTGACGTTCTAAGTTGTTTACTAAGTTGTTCACACGATACAGTTTTTGTGCGGTACAGTAAATTTGCTGTATCAGTTATTTTGCAGTGCTTTCGTTTGCATGTACATTTCATATTGTATGTTCACACAATACTGTTTCGACTGGATCCAGTAAAAAAGCTGTTCTAGCCGATTTCTACATTCGGTTTTGTCTTTGAAAACTGTATCACTAAAATCAGCTGTACCGCAAAATAACTATCCGTATCCGGTGGCACATGTATTGTACCGGTAATGGATATGTTCAAACGATACGCTTATTACGCTGGAAGCAGTCTTCAGATCGTCAGCATTGATCTTCTTCATTGATATTCTTCAGCATTGATCTTCTTCATTGATATTCTTCAGCATTGATCTTCTTATTAGTGAATTCCAGTGTCCAGAAGTGGAAGATATTAATTGTGAAAATTTAATTTCTCTAATATATGAGAGACCCGCCTTGTGGGACAAGACTTAAGATTAATATAAAAATAAAGAGAGAAAAATGTGTAGAATATTGAAACCAGAATTTGCGTACTTTGATCAAACTTTAAGAGAAACCTTCAGTAAGAAACTTATTTAAAAAAATCTTACACAAATAAAAAAAAAATCCTGGACTGGAATAAATAAAACTGAACTGGAAGCGCAATGGTGGGAGTTGCTGGTCTCCTATCGGGCGCCTCCCCAGGTGGCGGATTGGGGGATGCCTCCTAGATATAGGTGGTACCGGGGAAATTAAATACCCGGGGTGGACCAAAACCAGCATAGAAACTGCTGCCTTGCAGATGGAGGTCAATGGAAATCCAAAGGCTAGGGGAAGAAAACCCAAATAGAAAATTTACTGCTGCCTTGTAGTTCAGCATTGGTTTGTTAAAGGCTAAGGAAGGAAACCTGAAAAAATTCCCTGGTCCTCCAGGTTGGGGGTTGGATGTGGGGCTAACTCCCCCACTCCATAAAAAAAAACATTTGTTATGGAAGCACAAAATGATAGGAACGGACGGCCGTCAAGGAATTTAGTAAAGGAACAGACATTTAAACGATCGCTGGATAGGGACCGTTGGCGACAATTACTAGTGCAGGCCAAGACCAGTCCTGGGTTGTAGGGCCACTGAAGAAGAAGAAGAAGGAAGTGCAATGGAAGAAGGAGGAGAGCACAACAATAAGCAGTAAAGCCGAACCGTGTGAACATCACAGTACAGTTGACGCCGTACAGTAAAAAAACCGTACCGCAAAAAAACTGTATCGTCTGAACGGGGCCTAAGCTGTTAACAACTTCATGATCGTTGCTATCAAAAAAGCCGAAACATATTTAGTCTTATTTCTAAACATAATCCGTACGAAGGACGGGCAAAATAGCTAGTATTAAATTATAACTGTTCAATAATTCAAGGAGAAGCGTCTAATACATAATAGTTGAGACTCTACAAGCACTTACGAGTCGCTGTATAAACTGTGCCTGAACTGTCACAATATACTGTGATTATCACTTTAACAACGAAAGTTTATTAACACTGTTTGTAATCGCCCTCACTGGTAATCCGGTTTGTATCATCGGGAACTGCCACTCTAAATCTGCCATTTATCGCATTATCATCACTTTTATGAGTGTTTCTCCTTTTTATACATTTTTCTTAATCCAGAAAGAACTAGACAAACTGAAATGTCTCAATTGAATTCTAAATAAACTGATGACATTCTACAAAGTTTTAAGTAAACATTTTAATGACATTTAGATAATTCTGCAAGGCAAACAGAGTGCAGGGATAGTTCAATACCCTGCTTAATTATAAACGGAAGTTAATAATGACACAGTAGATAACACCAAAAATCACTGTTCCTTCTTTCTCTCCATTTCCACTACAATATTACTGGATCCAGCAACGATAACCCCCTAGGTTGTAGTAATTTTTAAGCAACATAAATAATTTTTCCTACAACTGCTCGTAAAGTATTACTTTACGTACTGAAAACTAATTGTAAAATACCTCTTTACTGCTCCGCAAGCAGTAAAGTACTTTACGCTCGCCAGCTATTTTCTTTACGCTTCTGTTTTGATTTTGATGCCTTCTCATTGGTGGATCACAGAATCCGTGAAATTCACATAACCTCAACAATGGCGAACGCTAACTAAATCCGCGCACGGTCTGTGATGTAACAAACTACAAGCTTTAATTGTGTTGGAATCCAGAACTGCAGGTGTAGGAAAAATATTGTATGTAATTCGCGTATGAAGCTTCTTTATCGCTCTCGCAAAATTACTGCGCTCCGCTATGCGTCGCGCAGTAAATGTTTTGGCTCGAGCGATAAAGTCGCGCTTCACGCTCTTAATACATAAATAACTATTTTATATCAACACATATTTACGAAGTCTGTACAATATTATTTTATAATTTTGTGATTGATGAGTTGGACCTACAGTTTTAGGTGGGTTCCAAACCACCGGGAAGTGATATTACAGCAGAGAACAGAGTATTTTTAACTGACCAATCGAATCGGTCAGCCTCACAAAGAGTGCTCAGGAGAACGCAGCTTACGTGGAGGAGGAGGAGGAGGAGGAGTAGAAGGAGAAGGAGGAGGAGAAGGAGGAGAAGAAGGAGGAGGAGGAGGAGGAGAAGAAGGAGAAGGAGGAGGAGGAGGAGGAGAAGAAGGAGAAGGAGGAGGAGGAGGAGGAGAAGGAGGATGAGGAGGAAGAGGAGGAGAAGGAGGAGAAGAAGGAGGAAAAGGAGAAGAAGGAGGAGAAGAAGGAGAAGGAAAATAAGGATGAGAAGAAGGAGGAGAAAGAGGAGAAGGAGGAGGAGAAAGAGGAGAAGGAGGATGAGGAGAGGAGTAGGAAGAGGAGGAGAAGGAGAAGGAGGAGAAGAAGGAGAAGAAAAATAAGGAGGAGAAGGAGGAGGGGAGTAGGAAGAGGAGGAGGAGAAGGACGAGGAGGTGGATGGGGGAGAAGGAGGGGGAAGAGGAAGAGGAGGAGGAGGAAGAGGAGGAGGAGTAAGATGAGGAGGGGAGAAGGAGGTAGATGATGGGGAGGTAAAGGAGAAGGAGGAGGAGAAGAAGGAGAAAGAAAATAAGGAGGAAAAGGAGGAGGAGAAAGAGGAGAAGAAGGAGAGGAGGAGGAAGAGTAAGAGGAGGAGAAGGAGGAGGAAGAGGAGGAGAAGAAGGAGGAGAAGGAGGAGAAGGAGAAGGAGAAGGAGGAGAAGGAGAAGGAGGAGAAGGAGGAGAAGAAGGAGAAGGAAAATAAGGATGAGAAGAAAGAGGAGAAGGAGAAGGAGAAAGAGGAGAAGGAGGAAGAGGAGAGGAGTAGGAAGAGGAAGAGAAGGAGAAGGAGAAGAAGAAGGAGAAGAAAAATAAGGAGGAGAAGGAGGAGGGGAGTAGGAAGAGGAGGAGGAGAAGGACGAGGAGGTGGATGGGGGGGGGAGAAGGAGGAGGAAGAGGAGGAGGAGGAGTAAGATGAGGATGGGAAAAGGAGGTAGATGATGGGGAGGTAAAGGAGAAGGAGGAGGAGAAGAACGAGAAAGAAAATAAAGAGGAAAAGGAGGAGGACAAAGAGGAGAAGAAGGAGAGGAGGAGGAGGAAGAGTAAGAGGAGGAGGAGGAGGAGGAGGAGGAGGAGGAGGAGGAGGAGAAGAAGGAGGAGAAGGTGGAGGAGGAGGAGGTGGTGGTGGTGGAGGAGGAGGAGGAGGAGGATGAGGAGGAGGAGGAGGAGGAGGAGGAGGAGAAGGAGAAGGAGGAGAAGGAGGAGGGTGTAGTGAAGGGGAAGGAGGAAGAGGAGGAAAAGAAGAAGAAAATGAATTTTCTTATAACATGACTGTGTACGATAATACAAGCTATGCAACATAAGAGGATTTAATAAGTTACAACACCAAATTCAAGTTCAAGAACGAGTTTGAGATAAATAAATAAGTTGTGTCGGAGCCATTACTTTTTAAAAACGAAAATAACTGCCAAAGCCATGGATGGAATCCGTAGAACACGAACGTGACTGAAAACAAATAGCAGATAGAAAAAATGCCATAAGTAATAAAGAATAAAGTCAATAGAAGGAGTGAAGCAAGGAGGGGAGGAGGTAGCCTTTTGTCATTATTCACCAGGTTAGATGGGAGGGGTGGTGGAGTGGGTGGACCCATCCGAACACGATTGTAGATGATAGAGGAAGCACGAAAAGGAGTAGCAAAGATTAAGTGGTAGTACAAGAGAATGAAACTTGAAGAGAAGAACACTAAGTATGAAAGTATGAAACACTAAGAAGAAAGTGGTTAAAATATTCCAGTTTAAAGTACATTGTCAGTTTTGATATTAGGATTTTCATCTTAAAAAACTTCGCAGAAAAAACAATTTTCCCCGGATACGGAAAGGGAACAATTTTTCCCTTTGTTTACCCCCCCCCCCCGTGGTTGCAGTTTCCTGAAAAAGTAACCTTTTTATCAAAATTAAGGCTGTGCCCCGGGTAATGTTTTTACGAAGTTCATTGCATTGCATGTTATTTGGGCTTTAAAATGTTATCTATTGCAATGGGAAAAGTTTTTTTCATCAATTATTTTGTGAAATATGGGGGTTCAAAGTTGAAATTTTTCGGTTTTGGGCGGGGCCATTAATCTCACCTAAGAGTCATTCTGAACTTTTGATAAATTTTCTATAACTAAAAGACACGTTTGAGGAATAAAATGTCATACCTTTTACTATGATCAAACAATTCATTTTACAAAATAAATTTTCACAAATCTTTAAACATTTCAGTTTCTCTTTTTAATTTATTTTGGAAAAACTAATAGTTAGATTTAGATATAAAATATGTCATTCTATTCCTCAATGTGTCTGAGATACAGAACATTTATCAAAAATTTAATAACTCAGAAGAAATAATAATAACAATAATAATAAAATAATAATAATAATAATTTTTTTTTTATAAGCTTTATTGAATGTAGATAACAGTACATGCAATTAATAAATAATATACAACAATTTAACAAAATTCAATATATAAATAGTTATTATGATAATAATTCTAGTGGTGGCAACCCCAGAAGCTAAGTTTAGCTTGTATTGGGGTGATTTGCTAAGTTTCAAATTTAATCAGGTTTTTGTTATGGATTTTATGTGATGAATAATCAATATCCTATTCCCCCGTGATGAATAATAATAATTATAATAATAATAATAATAATAATAATAATAATAATAATAATAATAATAATTAATAATATAATAATAACCACTCGGCTCCGGCCACTCCAGCTAGAAGAGATCAATGCCCCCAAAAACAGAAAAAAATTAACTTTGAACCCCCATTTTTTCAAAAAATAATTGAGGGAAAAAAATTTCTTGCAGCAACAGATAACATTTCAAAGCCTAATAATATCCAATACAAGACATTTGAAAAAATGTTTTTTACCAAAAACTCTCGCACACAGTCTGAATAGTACTTCGCAAATAAGGTACTTGTAAACTATAATGTTCTATCCATGTCATACAACTTTGGATTCTAGCTTAGTTCATC
>OX418218.1:8529528-8560420 GCA_948455865.1 Conomelus anceps | reverse complement strand
CCCCTCCTCTTCTCATCCTTCACCACCGTCTTATCACCCTCCTCTCCTCTACTTCCTTCTATGTATTCTCCTCCTCCTCCTCTTCCTTCTCTGCTTCCTACTTCTCCTTCTCATCTTCCCCTCCTACTCCTCCTTCTCCTTGTCCTCCTATTCCTCCTCTTCCTCCTTCTCCACCACCTCCTCATCTTCCCCTCCTACTCCTCCTTCTCCTTGTCCTCCTACTCCTCCTCCTCCTTCTCCACCACCTCCTCCTCCTCCTCCTCCTCCTCCTTCTCCTCCTCTTCCTCCTCCTTCTCCACCAGCTCCTCCTCCTCATTCTCATCTTCCCTCCTACTCCTCCTTCTCCTTGTCCTCCTACTCCTCCTCCTCCTCCTTCTCCACCACTCCTCCTCCTCCTCCCTCCTCCTTATCTTCCCTCTCCTACTCCTCCTTCTCCTCCTCCTCCTCCTTCCTCCACCAGCTCCCCCTCCTCATTCTCATCTTCCCCTCCTACTACCTCCTCCTCCTCCTCCTCCCTCCTTATCTTCCCCTCCTACTCCTCCTTCTCCTCCTCCCTTCCTCCACCAGCTCCCCCTCCTCATTCTCATCTTCCCCTCCTACTCCTCCCTTCTCCTCCTCCTCCTCCTTCTCCACCAGCTCTTCCTCATTCTCATCTTCCCCTCCTACTACTCCTCCTTCTCCTTGTCCTCCTACTCACTCCTCTTCCTCCTCCTTCACCACCACCTCCTCCTCCTCCTCCCTCCTCCTCTTTCTCATCTTCCCCTCCTACTCCTCCTTCTCCGCCTTCTCCTTGTCCTCCTACTCCTCCTCCTCCTTCTCCACCACCACCTCCTCCTCCTCCTTCTCATCTTCCCCTCCTACACATCTTTCTCCTCGTCCTCCTCTTCCTGCTTCCTCTTCTCCTTTTTCTACACAACTCATTCCTCCTCCTCCTTATCTTTCTTCTTTTCTTCACTTTTTTCTCCTTCGTCCCTTTCTTTTTTCTTCTCCCCCTTCTATTTTTTCTCCTTATTTTCTCTTTTTTGCCTTTCCTTTTCTGCGTCTTCTTATTATTCATATCATTTCTATTCCTGTCCTTCAATCCCTTACTGTGTAGCGTTACTTTTTTCAACAGAATATTTAAATTGCTATGAAATAAAATGAAGAGAGGAACAATACTTCTCTCTTTCGTAATTTATACAAGTTGAACGTAGAATTTTTTGATCCGTTAAATTCCATGAATTATTTAATGTTCTAGGAGATTTCAGGGAAATATAATTCGTATTTACAAATGAAAGCTTTTTATTTTCGAGAATTACTATTAAAAAAAACAGCCTTTAACCAATTAGTACTATTAGTACTATACTATTATTACTATTATAACAGCCTTTTAACCAATCAGAACAATGGATTCAGGTACCTAATCTTAGTTAATTATTAGAGAACTTATAGTTAACATTATTGCTAACAAATGGAGAAATGAATTCTGTGTCCACCATACAGCCAATCAGAGAGCTATTAAATCCAACCAATTGTAACACCTGATTCTAGAACCTCCTCTTAAAAAACCCTCTCCGAATGTTTATTCTAAAAAAAAACAGCTTTTTTTTATTCAGAACATAAAATTAGTCCTTAATTTTAAGTTCTGCCTGTGAATAATAATAATCAGTGTATTCCTCCAATCAAAGAACGGTCGTTAAATTATGTAGGTCTTGGTCTTATACAGGTTAATGGCCATTAAGTTATGCAGGTCTGTAAATTATCAGGTCTTTAAAGAGGAGAGCTCTAATAAATACTGTACATTATTCTTGAAAAGTGATTAGTTGTTGAAGCTATTAAACAAAGCTATTTGTAGGCTATATAATGATAATTATTCCTAGTAGTAGGACATGTGATTCCTAGTGCAGGGTTGATATTTGTTTACGCCAAATTTCATGAATCTATTATTTATGTAAAGGTACCCTATTACGGAGAAAGGTAGTGTCGTCATCTTCTTCTATTTTCTTCACCACCTTTTGTGAAAGCTCCCTCTAGGCCTACTTACTAACGGTACATGCAATGATATTTCCGTACTAGTATCTATAAAATCTACAACTTTCCTTGATTTTGTAAATAGGTGCTATTGTAGTCTACGTATCACTAATATTTAGTATAATTTAAACAATATTCGATTGTCGGGATCAGGTGATATTGCTCTCAAAAAGCCTTAAAATATAATGGGCGTGTCTAAAAATGAAAAAAGTCTCAAAATGTAATGAACGTTAATGATTAAAACATAAACTGCTAATCTTTATCATTATCAAGAGTGTAATAAGAGAAAAAATTAAGAATAATTCAGAAACAATACATTTATAAACGGTATTATTTTTCTACGATTATATTCTTCACTTCACCTAGAACACCTACAGCTCCGATTTCAAACGATTTGCCTTCATTTGTTTAATTTATATTTCTATAAAATTATTATTGACATTTATTTATAATATTAATAAATTAGTAAATTAATAAATAAATAAATAGTAAATAATAATAAATAAATAGTAAATAATTAAATTAATAGTAAATTAATAAATAATATTATAAAATATTAATAAATTTTTATTTAAGTAGTTATGACGCCATATCATTTCAATTTTCACACCAAAATGAGATAAAAAGTTACTTTTTGATTTTTTTTTGGTTTGTATTGGGTAAATTAAAACATCATGTGGGAAATGTGTTTATGGTAAAAAGAGGATATGTAAACCATAAAATATATACTGTATTATTATTAATGATGTTTTTTTTTTAAAACGATGGATAAGAATTTAATTTGAATTTGGAAAGAGCTTTATAATTTATCTTAATATAACTAAACAATAATATTCTTATTGTATTATAATATTGTATTATAATAATATTGATTATATTTCTGCATTGCTCATGATTATACTAAATTTCTTACACGATGGATAACGATTAAATTTACGTACTGAACTAAAATAAACTACTTGACTCCTCCAGTCAAACCTTGTGAAGGTTTTGGAGTAATATTCGTCCAGTATAGTTTAAGATATTTAAAATAGAATAAAATATATTTATAATTATTTGTATTGTCTTTTTGAATAAATAAACTCCCTTCTTCTGGGGGTACCAGGACGAAGTGAAAAGGAAAGGATTGTTATTATTATTATTATTATTAATAGGATATTATTATTATTATCGGTCTCAGAGCTGTAGGTGGAGTAAAGAAAAATTTAAAAAATTATACTAATGTTATGCTCTCTTGCTTTGTAATATGTGAACGTCCAAGAGAACGTTGTTCTTTTAACGTGCTAACATCATAAAAGATTTAAAACTCATTCTTGTTTCGATGAAATTTGTTAGACATTTATGTTTTCCTCCGTAATTTTCCTGCGATCAATACCTATAACACGACAATGACCGATAATAATACAAGAGTTATGCTACAAAAGATTACTATGTTATGAGGGTATGTGAGGTGTGCGGGTCTAATCAATTCTTTTGACAGGCGTGACTTAAAAAAAAGACTTATTACAAAAACTGGATTTTGTATTTTTTCTATCGACTAGAATATGGGTTTAGAGTAGTTTACTTTGAAAAATGTCATCGTGTACCGCGATTTCGGGTACAAAGCCAACAATGGCATAAAATGTTACAATGTAGAGATCAGTGTACCCCATGTAAATAGAGTACGCTAGACCAGCGGTAAACCGTACCCTGATCCCTGAATAACCAAGTTTCGTATTAAACGAGATCAGTTGCGCAGCCTCCGCCGTTTATTGGGGGCGGATCAGGGTAATAGATCCCCCCTTCAAACAAAAACCTCAAAACCTTGTTGACCTTGAAACAAAAGAGATTTTGGAATTTTAACAAGCTTTGTGAGACAGTTTTGACAAAAAAGCTGAAGAAGACGTCTTAAATGGTGGACGGACATTTGCTACCAGAGTCATTTGAAACTAAAAGGGTACCGCTAAAAGGTACAGAGGAACTAGCAGGTAGAAAACGCGCAGTAACAACTTCTGACATCAGATGAGAAAACAATAAATTATTATATTAATAGGACAGATAACGAGGCTGTCAAGATATTCATTTGAAAAGTGAAAATGATCCCATTTCTCTCTTTTCAAGCGAATAAAATTGGAATGGTAACCTCCAATACCATCTTTTGCTTGAGGTACCTGATTCTAGAAAAGTGAGGAACATAGAGAATTGTTCATTGAATATTGTATTTCTAATCTAGTAGTCTGAATGCCAGCGTTTTACTTATTGTACAGAAACTACTTTATTTTTTTATGTACAAGTTATGTAAATATATTTTTATGGAATACACATAGTTCGATTTGATATAATCATGTTTTTCAATTCAAGAATAATTCATAAAAAATTGTGGGCAAATAAAATAATTATTGTGAAATTATCATGATTCCCATCACACTTTATTTTGGCGTTGGACGTTCCGGGTAGAGACCCGAGAATTGGTACCAAATTACCCTCTTTACGAGTTGGTTTCAAATGGTCCTGGTACCAAATGTCCTAGAACCTCTAAATTTGCTAAAAATGTGGCTTTAGAGGAATTATTATTTTTTCAAAAACTTTCTGGATGAGTACCCCGAACCCTCTTTTAAAAATAAATTTTTGAAGTAGGTCTGCTTTGAATCTTGTTTACTTCAAACTAAAACAAGTGTTCATAATGTTAAGCAGTCAGAACGATTTATTTAAAAACCCAAAGCTTTTTATAGTGGGCTGTGCCTGTCTCACATTGACAATGATGCAAGAACTAGATAAAATCTTACTTTGTCACATAACGTGAGTTCAAATGTATGAATTCAGATCTAAAGTCACTTAAATTTTGATTTTGAGGGATTATTCTACAAAATTTCTGGGGTGGGGAGAATCTCCCTAACCCTTATTTTGAAATAAATTAGTCATGGTTTATATCATCATCTTAATATTGTTAACGGACTTTTCTTCCTTTCTCTTTACTATAATATAGTGCCTAGAGTCTAAACTCTACCCCCCCCCCCCCACCATATGCATCACTGTCCCCCTCCCATACTGAACAACCAGTTAAATATTTAAAATGAAAATTCAAAACTAATATACTCTGTACAAATACTAGTAAATTTAGTATTTACCTAAAAGCGAATTATTTTCGCAGTTTGCAATCAAGAACGAATATTTCTATGCAATTCAATATTCAATTTCCTTTTGCGGCAGATACTCTGGAATTAATTCAAAAGAATCCTGTCCTGTATTTTTCCTGTATCTGAAATACTTTTAAGGCTCCATTTCAATTAACATACTGTCCGTCATTTCATGTTTTAATGAATATTAGCATATTGAGGAGGCCATTTAAAAGAGTTAATACAGCTTTTTAATGACACCCGGGTTATTTTGCGGAGGAATTGCGATAAATCAAGAATAGTGCATGCAAAAAGAATGCTATTAGCGGGAATTTAAGTGTAGGCTGTGTGTTTAGTTAGTCATATATGACACGTGGCACAAGGAAAGGAACTTGTTGAATAAGCGTTACTTATTTCAACCAGGTATATGTATATTTCTTATAAAGATATATCGGTATGAAATCTCTACCAGGCAGTTAGTCATGAGATGCAACTCATTGAAACGTAGTTTATCATTATTATTGCTGATTAGAATATGAATAACATTGACGTTGAGAACAGGCTTATATGCAAGTAGAAAAACTTGATGCTTGAAAAAAGATTCGGTGACAGTAAAATTATTCAATTTGAAGTAGAAGTTAATGATTTTGAAGCATCATTAAAATATAGTTTTAATTATGTGCTACAACAGCAATGTAAATACATTTATGTATTAGTACTGCATATGTAGTAGTGTAGTATGTAGTATATATGTAGTATTTGTGTATTTGTATGTATATATGGAGACCAGCTGGAAGACCTAAAACAAGATGGTGGGACCAGGCCCGGAAAGACATGAGAAAGATGGGGCTAAATGAGGAAGACGCTGGTGACCGGAATCGTTGGAGAGGCTGTGTTGATGAGGCCAAGTACCGACTGGGGTACGAGTGGCCACTTCAGTAAGTAAGTAAGTAAGTAAGTATGTATATATACTGTGGACAAATGTTATGTAATATGACTGTAGGTGGTGATTACGTACCTGAGTATTTTGTTGGTCTGGGGTTCAATAAGTGGAGTCTGGAATATTTCAAAATTACTGACATTCATGAGCTTCTAACTTGGTGAGATTCATCTGCTGTAATTGGAAAAAAACCCTGATGGTGTTAAACCTGATTTCCAAGAAGAAAGCCTAGGTTCACTGAATGATAATCACTAAAAAAATAATATTGATTTCTGAAAGTGTATCAAATATAGTATTCATAATAGCAAGCAGTCAGTACCTTATATTAAAAAACCCAAAGCTTTTTATAGTGGGCTGTGCCTGTTGTATGTTTACTTGATTTTTTTTAAAGGATGAAGCCCACATAGGTCTGAGACCTGTGTGTGGATAATGAATTGGATGATGGTGATTGATGAGTTGGACCTACAGTTTTAGGTGGGTTCCGAACCACCGAGAAGTGATTTTATAGCAGAGAACATAGTCTTTTTTGCTGGCCAATCTAATCGGTCACCGTTACAAAGAGCGTCCAGGAGTTTCGTAGCTTATCTCTGTTTGAACAGATACCTACTACGGCACTCGGCTATCACTTCAACAATGTCAAAGTAGACAAAGGCATTACCATGTTTGGAGCCATCAGCTGATTTTTAATGAAATTTACCCGGCTGGTGTAATTTATATTGTTATATATTTAATAATAACCTATTTTATTATAAACTTAAAAAAACACTTTTAAATGGAAATCAACTCTCAATTGACGAGTCAATTTCCATTTAAAAGTGTTTTTCAAGTTTATAATACATATTAGTGGAAACAAGATGGATCTTCAACATCACCTATTTTATAATATCAATAATTTAATAATTTAAATAAGAAAATAATTTAATTTTAATGATTAATTATTATTTATTATAATATATTAATTATATATAAATTATTCATAATATAATTATTATAATATTAATATAATTAACTATTATTATTAACAGGTTGCCTGCAGTTGCCGAATGAGTTGCTCAGCTCAGTTGCTCAATGGGAGACTGGCCCGGCAATCGGTTGCTTCAATCAGTTGCCGAGCTAGTTGCTCACGGCTAATAGCGGCCTAAGAATGTGATTCAATCTCCACATCCCTTTTAATTTCATTATTGTGTATCACTTCCCGGTGGTTCGGAACCCACCTAAAACTGTAGGTCTTCATCAATCACCATCATCGAACTCATTACCCACACACACGTCTCAGACATAAGTGGGCTTCATCCTCAGAAAGAAAAATATATTTGGAGCATATTAATTACAAATTAACGATCCCTAAATGCTTTCAAAAAATGAATAATTATGTAGCAGTTGATTTCTAGATTGATGTATGATTGTTGTGTCTACAACAGAAGACATAATGTTTTCAGACGTTAGTTACCAGAAGTGGGCGACCATGTTCAAGATCATTTTTATTATTATTCGAACAACAAAAGTCATTGTTCACATCAATCGTTGAAATAGTTTAGACCACAGACAATGTATCACAGATGAAGCAGATTATAGAAGTACAATAATAATACTCTGTGGATGAAGCTATCCGTCATTGTCGCGGATCCCATGAGGCGAGGCGAGGCGAATCGAATTTAGCCGAACATTTGTTTGACGAATCTTTGTTTGTCGTCTGCAATCCGTAATCATTCGCCAAAGCCAGTGGCGGAGGCGTAACCGTCGCAACAACTACTTGGAAAAATGATTCGGTAAAAAATAAATGAACTTCTATTTTGTACTTTGCCAATGACAATACAAATTTTCAAGTGTGGGATGCGTATTTTGAATAGAATCGGACTTCTGATTAGTTCAGGAGCTGAGAAGAGAGATTGTGGGTGGAATCAATTATTCAATTTTTGCATGGAACAATCAATTAAAGAATAAATAATGCTTTTTCAGTTGTTGCTACATTTGATTCTTTAATTTTTTTATGACGAGAATTGTTCAGTATATTTTATTTTAAAGATATTTTGTAACGTGTAAGACTTGGGGATTAGCTATTGATTGGTCTAGGGGTTGATTCCCCCGGTTGGGCTTTACATTATCGTATAATTCATTCCTACAAACACAATTTTTGTCTTAAATTAAAAAGAAATCCAATTTTATTTTTCTATTGTAGGCTACAATTGAATTGATTGAATTATCCGTATTAGGTTTATTTCTTTTGAAATTTTCTCTTTGCTAAATTAATCAATCATTTACTTAAAAATTACATACTAATTTACATAGTTTTTAAATTTTATATTTAAAAAAAATTAAATTAATTGAATTAAAATTTTTAAATTATATAAATTTTATATTAAATTTATATAATTTTAATTTATATATTATTTTATTATAATTTCATATTTAAATTAAATTAAATAAAAAATTAAAGAATCTAATCGGTCCTGTTCGTAACGGTGACCGATTAAATTGGCCAGCAAAAAAGACACTGTTCTCTGCTGTAAAATCACTTCCCGGTGGTTCGGAACCCACCTAAAACTGTAGGTCCAACTCATCATTCACCATCATCCAACTCATTACCCACGCACAGGTCTCAGACCTATGTGGGCTTCATCCTCCAAAAAAAAAAAAAAAAAAAATTACATAGTTTTCTTGTAAAACAAAAAAAAACAAGTAGCTTATTATTATAATTAAAATACATTTTTTTTGTAGTGGCGAAGGTGATATTTTGGAAGGTATCCATAATGAATAAATAAGACAATAAGACCTGAAGTTGTCACAACCACATTTATTGAAAACCGTGAGGTACTAATTTTGGTTGTTACACCATTATCAATCTTAAACAAACTAAAACTAAAGTACAGAGTAGCTTAATATATACACAGAATGATACTATAGGCTGAAGGTGAAAATGCCTCTCTCATAGGCTGACCTTCATTGGAGGTCTGTGATTGGCTGATGTCTCTAACAAGACCCACTGGTGGGAGGAGCAACAAGGTAAATCAACACCAAAAACTAACAAACAAGAACAATACACAAGTAGGCTAGAATTATATTATATTAGCCTAATCTTTGCAGAACCTTTGTTGATTTTTTGGCAAGTTTGATTTTTAGTGTATAGCATAGGTATGTTTTTGTTTTGTTTTATAGTAGTTATGTTTGCAAATATTTTTATATTTATTCTTGCTGTATACTTTGGAATCATTTTGCTTTTCTCTAAATTTATGTTTGAACAATTGTACATTTTCTGCAGAGAAATAAATTATTATTATTATTATTAAACAATTGAAATAAAATAAAAAATAAAGCTAAATGAAATGCAGTCAAGGTCAACCCAGAAAAACAAGAAAGTACTGTTATTAAAGAGTAGGCCAGAATTATGATGAAACCAAGTTAGTTGTATTTTATGTGTGTTTGCGCACTGCCAAAAAGGAGTTGACAAACTTTAATCACCAGTTAATTAAAAAATTATAACTGAAAACTGACAAACTAATGTCGGCAACGAAACATGTGGAGAATTTTCATGAGAAAAATTGTAATATATAAAGAAATACCGGCTTCTAGAACACATGTCATGCCATAGTGGAGAGGGTGAGTGGGTGATTCATGTAAATCTAAATATAAAAGGATATATATTTCTATTCTATATTCTGGAATGTGAAATATATAATTTGTTAGATTTTATTTTTGTGGTTGTATGTAGCGCAGTATTCGATGTAGAAAAAGATTATTAATTTCCTGGATTTCTTGTTCCATGACGAACTGCGTTGTTAATATCAACTTTTTAAGTGAATTCAACGATTTGCAGTATAATTTTTATTAAGAATATGTAGTATTTTACTTACTCTGTAGGCCGAACGTTTTCGAGTTGTTAAAACCCATCTTCAAGGCATCCTAGATAGCGATGTTGGTTTGATCGCTATCTAGGATGCCTTGAAGTTGGGTTTAACAACTCGAAAACGTTCGGCCTACAGAGTAAGTAAAATACTACATATTCTTAATAAAAATTAGACTGCAAGTCGTGGAATTCACTTCAAAAGTTATTACTAATTAAAAAAAAAATAACACTGTTCAATACTTTTATCTCTGTAGGCTATTAAATTACTGTTCAGTGCTTTGATACAGTGCGTGAGGCGTGAGAATCGGATAATCATCCAACTTTACAAGAAACAATAAAAAGGTGATTTCAATTTATTGACCAAGTTAATAAATGATGTAATCCACTGAATTACATTCAGATAAAGTTGTTTTATGCCCTAGCCGAGCCGCTTGATCGTTCCAGCGGTAGTACTACTACAGTCTTCCAGGTAGGCACGCTCATTAACGTACAACTGATTTTTAATTGCAATTGTTTCTACATTACTGTTCAGCTTCTTTGAATCAAAGAAATATACCAATTAGTTTTATTGCTATGCTGCGAATCGTGAATGAGAGGTGAAGTTAATGGCGCTTCCTTACAATGATGTAGTATCACATTGTTAAAAAATGAGTCACTTCATTGAGTCAGTCAGGTGCTTTGGTAGGCTTCGAGTGACTTTGAGTATATAATAGGGATTTTAGGCCGGTAACATGCACCACGTTTCCTGTCGCGCTATACAATAACACCGCGATTTAATCACATACAATTTAAATGTGTGTGTTAATGCAAGTCGTGCGTTTTAGACGCGTTTTTTGTCGTTGAGCCTTTTAAAGATCAAGCGGTAAGAAAACGCGCGAGTTAAATAGTGCCGCGGAAAGGCTCAAATGCGTTGAAACTGAATGGGAAGTTTTTTTTTTTTTGAGGATGAAGCCCACATAGGTCCGAGACCTGTGCGTGGGTAATGAGTTGGATGATTGTGATTTATGAGTTGGACCTACAGTTTTAGGTGGGTTCCGAACCACCGGGAAGTGATTTTCAGCAGAGAACAGTGTCTTTTTTGCTGGCCAATCTAATCGGTCACCGTTACAAACAGGACCTACGAGAACGCAGCTTATCTATCTGATTGAACAGGTACCTGCTACTGCTCGCGGCTATCGTTGTTTGTACGGTTTTAAGCAAACGCGCTTTTTGTGCCGCTCAAGTCCAGTCCAATACGAGATCAAAGGAAAATGATCTCAAGGGCGGTCCCAGGGTTGGGGGGGAGGGTCATGACCCCCGAAATCGGAAATTCATTGGAGAGTGGGTAGGAAGGAGGGGAAATCTCGCAAAAAAGTCAACAAACCCCATCTTTGACCCCCCAAACTCCCGAGCTGGGACCGCTCCTGAATAATCTAGGCTGTCTCAACCAAAATCAAAATTTTTTGAAATTTCGGATATTTGAATTTTTTAAATATTTATCATATTCATCTGAATATATAATTTTGAAATTTTCTTCTATGAGCAAAACTGCACTTTTTCTGACAGGTCTCTTAATTTCACCATCTTTATCTCTGACCCACGTTTTCTGCCACGTCACCGAATTTCCACCGCGTTTTTGTCGCGTTTAAAACACCTGACCCGTTTTTAATGCACGACAGGAAACGCGGTGCATAAAACCGGCCATAAATCAAAGCACTTAAAAATAGCAGGCTGAATGAAGCAAACTGAGCAAATTAAGTGCAGGAACACCATTTCAGTCCAACTTGGGGGGGGGGGGGGATCTGTGTTGAAAAATGTATCTACATTTATGAAAATAATCATTTCTAAACCACATTTTAAGCGATTCCAGACACAAATTCATTCATTCTAACATTATTCTATTATTCTGACTTGAATTTTGTCTAAATTGTCTCAATTAGTGGGAGATCCAAACTCTAACCCTAAAAATGTAAATTCAATAGCCAAAATTTAAAGTAGGCCTTAAAACTACTTTCACTCAGCTGTTTTTGATCCCTCATTTGACTTCACCTGATTGGGGTACAGTGTAGTACCGTCTTAAAAATGTATTTTTAAAAGGAGAAGGATGGGATTTCTAAAATTAATTCAAAAGGGGGGTCCGGGTTACTTCGAAGGAAATTAAATAAAACGTTATATATTGTTTTTGACCCAATTTGGGTTAGAATAATACAATTTTAAAAGGATTATTTTCGTCAACTTTTTAATGTAAATAACTTGCAGTCAATTTTAATTGTGAATAAATAATATTTCTACTGACTTTTGGCCAAACGTTTTCCAGTCATCTTCAAGAAGGCTCTCAAATAATATGTCTACTCACTATTGGCCAAACGCTTTCGAGTCATGGAGACTCATCTTCAAGATGGCCCTCTTGAAGATGAGTCACCATGACTCCAAAACGTTTGGCCAAAAGTGAGTAGAAATGTTATTTATTCACAATTAAAATTGACTGCAAATTATTGAATTTACAATAAAACGTTAATATTAACAACGCATATCGTTATGGAACAAGAAATCCAAGATTATTTTCAAAACATTTTTTTGAATTTATCAATAGATCTGTTGGAATCCTTTGCGTATAAATCGCTGAAGCACCTACGGCAATATTTTCTCGTAACAATTTCAGGTCGTTTTCTTTTGATCAATCACGTAAAAAAAGCGGAGAGTGTCATGAAGGGTAAACGCGTAGATCTCAATCATCATCATCATCATTTCTCAACCTTCACGTTGTAAACAATCTTCACACAGCGGCGTAATCCGAAAGAAAAAAATATTTCAGTTAAAACTCTTCTGGTGAACCTTGATTCCCACAAAAGTCGGTCACGGTCAATAAAATAGTCGTATTTGGGAATGCCATCGTATAGTATAAATGCAATCTAAACTATTTTAACAGTTGTAGCGTATTACCGTGTGCCACTTTTGACCGCTACTGCACATGGCCGAATCTGATCTGGTCTCAGACCTCAGGCTGGCCTTGTGCTGGTGTATCATAGTGCGTGAGTTATTGTAAAGGCTCTTAAAACAATAATAATACTGTATTTATCCTCATACGATCAAACTTTGTTCTCCACCTCAAACTGTGTCCATGTTATACTCAAGGGACGGAAGGAGTTTTTGGGTGTGGTCGAATTGAAGAGATTCCCTGAGACTGAAGAAGTTTTAGTTTGTGAGTGGAGTGTATGAGAGAGATAGATGGTGAGAGAGAGAGAGAGAGAGAGAGAGAGAGTAAGAGAGCGATCGAGAGAGAATGTGAAAGGGGGGAGGGAGAAATAGAGAGAGAGAGAGAGAGAGAGAGAAAGATAAAGTGAGAGAGAGTGAGTGAGAAAGATAAAGTGAGAGAGAGAGAGAGAGAAAGTAAGAGAGAGAAATAGAGAGAGAGAGAAAGAGAAAGTGAGCGAGAGAGAAAGAAAGAGCAATAGAGAGAGAGAGAGAGAGAGAGAGAGAGAGATAAAGAGAAAGTGAGCGAGAGAGAAAGAAAGAGCAATAGAGAGAGAGAGAGAGAGAGAGAGAGAGAGAGAGAGAGAAATAGAGAAAGAGAGAAAGTGTGAGAGAGAAAGATAAAGTGAGAGAGAGAGTGATAAAGCGAGAGGGAAAGATAGAGAGAGTGAGAGATAAAGAGAAATAGAGAGTGAGAGTGTGTGAGAGAGAGATAAATAGAGAGATAGAGTGAGAGAGAGGCCCTGGCCCTCTCTTCCACTTAACCCTCCCCTACAATTCTAATCCAAAGTTAAACATATTAGAATAGAAGAACAAAACAAACAGAAGAACTGAAAAATAGGAGATAGATAAACGATTATACAAGAAAAAATGTAAAGAAAGAATAAATAAAATCAAAGCATTGAACATGAATAGAGAAAATTATAGAATGAGAGAGCGGAAATTAATTGATAATAATAATAATATAATATAATAATATATAATATTTTTATTTCGCCAAATACAAATATAAGAAAATTCACAATATAAAGTGTATAACACATTTTTGGCACAGCCAGCAAAGTAAATACTTGAGCGCTAGCTGTGAGTTCATTCAATAATATTACTAGTAAACATAGAAAGCTCGTGAAATGAGAGAAATCAATAATGAATTTAAAGGTAAAGTAATAAAGATCTTAAAGTATCTCCATGAGGTGACAAAACTAAAAAACGCACAATTATCATCCTTTCATTGTAAAACAATCGAAAAACACAGCAAAAAAATATTCACCGAAATACAATTCAATAACATACTCTTTAAAAATAAAAAAATAAAAAATAAACAGATATAATTCTTCCATAACTTAAGAACAGAAACAATCAAAATATTAAAACAAGCCCATAATTACAAAAAGGACAATGTTAATTACAGGTTTTTGTTTAGTTCAAACCCTGTATTATTATACCGTAAAATAACCCAAAAAAAACTAGCTTGTGACACCAATTCAGTGCCTGCAATCGATTTTACTGAAAAACTAAATCTATAATAATTAAAATAATGATAATAATAATTTGAATTGAAAACTAAGAAAATATGCGTTGGATAAACAAAATAAAATAATGAATGCAAGAAAAATGAAATGTGAAAGGGCATTTATATTATATGTTCACCTCGACTCAAATTGCCTAGTACCTAGTTGCCTAGTTGCCATTGATGTAGTACCTATTTGATATGATGTAATATTTTAATTTTGAGATGTAATAACTATCGTTTTCTGTTTTGTTACTCGTCGCCAGCACACAAATCGCAAGGTTTTGCTGGTAACGCCTAATAATTAATATTAAAGGATTTAATTTTCTACTTTGTAATTTTAAGTACAGTATGTACTGTTTTTTTGTATCTATATTGTTTTTCTGATGGCAATAAACTTTGATTGATTTGAAAAAAAAGTGAACTATTCATGTTCAATAATTTAACCAGATATCCTCCCACACAAACACACACACATACACGCGCACACGCAAACAACACACTAGCCTCGCCTAGCCGAGTCCTGTGAGAAAGATAAAATTCCATTAAATTTGGTCCACGCGTTTAGCCGTAAATGCGTTACAGAAAGACAGACAGATGCAAAACTTTTTTCTGTTTTTGTAGATTACGTCTTGGAGACTCCAAGTATAAGATGAGTCAAATTAACAAAAATATACAATCTATACACTAGTTACCATAATTACTATATCAATTAGTTGAGGTGAGGCTTAATTTTGATATGAAAGGAACTCTTGTGCACACTATAAATAGCTTTATCAACTAAATAGCTTAAAACAGAGAGCTCTCTTCGTTCGGTCAAAAACTAAATGAATAATAGTGATATTCTAATCATCTTGATGCGAACCAACCGTACTTCATGTACAATACGCCTCCGTAATTAATAGGTGTACCGTATCTTGTTAATAATATAAAAACAACATTGAGATTTCGGAAACAGCCCAACTAAGAGTTAGTTTATAAATATTCAGCTTATATTAATATTTTAGTGTAGATCGTAGATAGTATTCAGATTGGTAAACATGAATAATACCAATACGCATGTGAGAAGAGGGGAAAAGTGCTAATTTGAAGCCAGAATGTAAATTACGACGGGTGATTATAAATTCACATCATAATAGGTTGAGCTCAGTTAACAGCAATTATAATTATTTTTCGTGTACAGCTTCAAGTAGAAGTTTAAAAAGATGAATGCTTACGATGAGAAAAAAATAAAAAATCGCAGATAGGTAAAGATGAGCAAATGGGTTTCATAAAACCAGACAAGTGTGACATCAGTGTTTTCCTGCTATGAAACGTTTTTTATCATTTTATGGCTCTTCTTTTTCATAATTCGTGATTTATTAAATTTCATAATTCACCGACGTTTCATCATTTAATCGAATCGTCTTCACTGTTATATTGTTCCTAACCGTTGCGATCTTTTTTTTATCTCGACCTTCAGGTAACCGGCTATAACTTTTTCAGTTACTCCAACATCATTACCTTGCGCAGAAAATCTCGTTAGCTACAAGTAATGCAGTCCCTTGATTGATTTTATTGCTGATTCGAAATGATGGAGCTTAAAATCAGAAGAGCTTCAAGTGAACATTCAATTGATTGTAATCTTTTCCAATTATTTATCAATAAAAAACGCTCATTGATGATTACTATAATTTAATATTAATTGATTGTCAAGAAGTCAAGAACAATTATGTAAAAAAAATTATACAAGGTGCTTTTGAAGAATGTTCTTCTTTGTTTCATCCGGCGTTCAGATAAATTGCAAAGAGATGATTTCAAACCATATAAATAATAATATCGTATGATCTGGCTGGTGTCAGAGTTATCAGTCGCACCTGAATAAGTTCAGTGCCTCTGTCGTGACTTAACGACTGTTTTTAGGCAGCCGGGACCAACAGCTTAACGTGTCCTCCAAAACACGGGAGTGGAACGAGGTAAAATTTTTCAAACCCACCAATAGTCTTGTCACTCTTAGGTCTATGAACAATGGAAACCAATATATTGGACATTTAAAAATGGGATAGTGTGTGAAACAATCGAGAAGGCCTAGCCGTATCTGAGGAAGCATTTAAACAATGCGAAATGACCATCACACGAATAATTAAGTGTTGAGTTCACTAGTGAATTTTATTTTCAACAATTTATTATTTATGATTAAATATCAAGTTGAAAATTAATATGGAACTACAACATCATAATATAAATATCGATGTTGAAGTTCAACAGATTATATTTTTACAGTTTGAGACAACTAGAAAAAATCAAAATAACATTAATTGATCTTGATTATTTTCAAATGAGGATCTCTGTTACTAAGGACATTGACAATTACATTTAAAAGGATTAGGAAAATCGATGAACACCAGTAGACAGAAATATTCAGTCAGCGCCAAGCATCGAACTACGGATCTCCTAATTGGCGGTTAGGCATCCTGGCAACATTGTTGTTCCTCTAGATCTAGAAGTAAGCTCTGTGAACAGTAGACCTCACGTCCAAGAATAAAACTGTAGGTCCAGCTCATCAATCACCATCATCCAACTCATCAATCACCATCATCCAACTCATTACCTACGCACAGGTTTCAGACCCATGTGGGCTTCATCCTCAAAAAAAATGAAAAGAAAGAAACATACTTAATATACTCAATGATAATAACCATCGCAAAATTAAACTCAATCATCAGAACCAAACCTTAATTCAATTTGCGTAGTCTATTTCATGTCTGTCTTTCACAAAACGTCACTCTATTCAACATCAAGGTTGTGTTTCTATTTTCCAGACAGCTGATTATTTAAATCACATAAAATTTCACATGTTTGATGATTGAATTTAAAACAATATTAATTAAATTTGTATAATTATCATTTTTTTAGTAATCACTTATTATTATACAGAATTGAAGAATAAAAATGATTTTTTCTCTCAAATATTTATTCTTATGAATAATAACTTAATTTATATGCTCAACCAAGTTTAGCCTAACTTAATTGAAATACTATAAACTATTTTTCCTACAACTGCTCGTAAAATCGTTCTTTACGTACTGAAAACTAATTGTAAAATACCTCTTTACTGCTCAGCAAGCGGTAAAGTACTTTACGCTCGCCAGCTGTTTTCTTTACGCTTCTGTTTTGATTTTGATGTCTTCTCATTGGTGGATCGCGGAATCCGTGAATTCACATAACCTCAAAATGGCGCACACTAACCAAATCCGCGCATGGTCTGTGATGTTACAAACTACAAAATTTTATTGTGTTGTAATCCAGAACTGCAGTTGTAGGAAAAATATTGTATGTAATTCGCGCGTGAAGCTTCTTTATCGCTCTCGCAAAATTACTGCGCTCCGCTATGCGTCGCGCAGTAAATGTTTTGGCTCGAGCGATAAAGTCGCGCTTCACGCTCTTAATACATAAATAACTATTTCCTGCAACTGCTCGTAAAGTAGTTCTTTACGTACTGAAAACTAATTGTAAAATACCTCTTTACTGCTCAGCAAGCGGTAAAGTACTTTACGCTCGCCAGATGTTTTCTTTACGCTCTTGTTTTGATTTTGATGTCTTCCCATTGGTGGATCACAGAATCCATGAAATTCACATAACCTCAACAATGGCGAACGCTAACCAAATCCGCGCACGGTCTGTGATGTTACAAACTACAAGCTTTTATTGTATTGGAATCCAGAAATGCAGTTGTAGGAAAAATATTGTATGTAATTCGCGCGTGAAGCTTCTTTATCGCTCTCGCCAAATTACTGCGCTCCGCTATGCGTCGCGCAGTAAGTGTTTTGGCTCGAGCGATAAAGTCGCGCTTCACGCTCTTAATGCATAAATAACTATTTTTCTCTCAAATAGTGTATGTTATTCTTATGAATATTAACTTAATTCATATATGAAGGCTCAACAAGATAGGGCCCGAGGGCTATCTTTTAATCTGATTCCAATTACATATGATAGAGAAGTTTATTTCAATAATCACATGTTCCCTATAGAAAAAGGTATTTTTCCTTATAAATATCCTTTAAATACAAGAAAAATTTCGAAAATCCTTACACATATCGCTAGGAATTCGTTGATAGAAGATACATGCAAAATTTCATTGAATTTGGTCCACACGTTTAGCCGTAAACGCGTTATAAGCAGACAGACAAATGCAAAACGTTCGACTTGAAACAAACAGAGAACTCTCTTCGTTCGGACAATTATGGGTCCTTCGTACAATCTATATTCATTCCACACGTTTTCATCTCATAATTCCAAACCTTCACTTCAGAACTAACAACAGATTACAGTACCTATCCTCGAAATGTACTTTTCCCCAATCCCTTCTCTTTACAATGTTTATCTTGCCATCAAAAAACAAAACAAACAGTAATTATTTGCGCAAATGTCAAAACTAATCCACGGACATCGGCCATAATTTACAAGACCATAAAAGGATCTTCACTTCAAAATTATCATACCTAAATCTGAGACCAGAATTAGGAGCATAACCTTGAAGGAACGTTCCACTGCTAGATTTTTTTAGCTTTGTGAGTTTTTTCTAGCAGTTAGTACAACAGTAATAAATTCTGCTACCTCATGTATAATAATGCTTTTTACTGTATCTAACAACTGTGCTCAGTTAGTATGATGTCAATTATTCTTTGGTTGGAGTTGTTCTGTGGATGACCTTGGATAGAGGAAGATGAGTTAATAACTTTTATATATGTATAGACACAGGAGATGAGTGTCTTATTTATATTTTTTTGTGTGCACAGATTTAGTTAATTTGGTGTAGTGTAGGCTATGTATTTCAACAATTTTTTTTTGAGTTCTTCAAGATTACATAGGTCTGAGACCTGTCTGTGAGTAATGAATTGGATGATGATGATTGATGACTTGAACCTACAGTTTTTGGTGGGTTCCGAACCACCGAGAAGTGATTCTACAGCAGAGAACAGAGTCCTTTTTGCTGGCTAATCCAAAAAGGGCGCAGGAGTTCGTAGCTTATGATTCAATTTTCAATATTAATTTAGTTCCTGGATTTCTTGTTCCATGACGAACTGCGTAGCTAATATTAACTTATTAGGTGAATTTAACGACTTGCAGTCAATTTTTAATTAAGATTAAGTAACATTTTACTTACTCTCTAGGCTCGAAAATGTTAGGATTTAATTTAACGACTTGCAGTCAATTTTTAATTAAGATTAAGTATTATTTTACTTACTCTCTAGGCTCGAAAACGTTAGGCCTAGAGAGTGAGTAAAATATTACTTATTCTTAATCAAAAATTGACTGCAAGTCGTTAAATTCACCTAAAAAGCTAATATAAATTTAATGTTACCCTGATCTCATCGTTGAAAAATTTACAATAATAACAAATTAAGAAATGGCATATGCTATTATTTTTCATCGAAATAATTCAATTTAGTATTCAATTAAGTATTCAAATTCAATATTTCAATTTTATCAAATAATTCCATAATGTATTTTAAGTAAATTTTTGTACTTTGGTCACAAACCCAATATTTTTTGTAAATACTTCTTTGCGCTTCTCTAATTCTTTCTGATGCTTAAGTACTCGATTGGACGAATTTTTGTCCTAACTTCACCTTTTCATTTAAATGCATCACTTAGAATCTTAGACCATAAGGTCACTAATATTTAGATCGTTAATATTGCGAACGCAATGTAAATAGTATCAACCAGGTCTTATTTCTATGTGATGTTGAGAATAATGTGTGAAAGCACAGATTTCAGAAATTTGGAAATTTATCATGAATAATGTAATCAAGTCGAATGCTTTCATTTCTCCTCTTTTTTGAAACATTTTTGTACTGTGAATACAAAATAAATATAATTTTTTGTAAATGCTTCTTTTTTGGTTTGTTCGTCTACTTTTCTTTTTCCATCTTTAGATAATTTTTAAATTTTTTGTTTTTATTTTGGGACAAATTTCTCAAATGTAAAAAGTTTTTAAAATTTCCCTGTTTTTTAATTATATTCCCAGTAATATTTATGACCCATTCGAATCAAGTTTAACTTATCTGAAACAGTGTTCTCCTTTTTTAAAGTAACAAATACGTTACTCGTTTTTGAATCTATTTTCATTTAATCTAGATGATTGGAAACAAAAATTAATCTTTATTTCCTCCATAGAATCTACTACATAGAAGCTACTCAACTTTCCAATGATAATAATTTTCCAAAACTTTTCTGGGGGAGAACCCCGAACCCCTTTTTTGAATAAACTATACATTGTAGTCTTGAATAATTGTTAGAGAGCCCATTCTTCTTCTCTTATGGTGTACTATAATAGTGTACACCTTATGGTCTTAATGGTGTACGATATACTGTCTTGGATTATTGATACACCCCCCCCCCCCCCCCCCGACTGACCCTCTAATTACGCCATTGAGTGAATATACCAAGTTAAATTTAATATTTTCGCTCTTTTTCGGTCATTCCAACAGTGCTAAATTCATAATTTATAGTTTTTATAATCAAATAATCTTTTTTAAAGTGAAATCGTTAGTGTAATGTACTAAAGTGTTGTAGCCTACTGTGTCAAGTGGATTGAAGGTTATGTTATTTGGAAATTCTGACTTTTTAGTCTGTTAAAGAATAGTATTTACTTGTATCAAATCAATATATATGGCACCGCCTGAAAAACCTACTGGTTTAGGAGACCTTTGTTGTAATGATACTGTAAATAAATTGATTGATTGATTGTAATCATATTTGCTAGTTTTCATGGGCATATTTGAACAATTCAGTACAGAATTTCCAAGATTTTCTCTTCACATTTGTTTCTCTTGACAAAACTGTATTTTAGTGGACGGAATCATATCCAATTCTTTTTTAAAAGCACTGGCAGTGCTCTCTCACGCCCTCTGTGACTAATGTTCTCCCACTTCATTAAAAAATAGTTATGCAAATTACAGTGCTTACCATACTGATTGAACATGTGCAATACTGATGGGTCGGTTTGTTCGGAGAGAATGTAGTTTGACAAAAAAGAAATAGGAAAAAAAACATTTTCCAAAAAATAAAATAAAAAGACCGAAAACAAGCAAAGGGTAAATGACTGAACTGAAGGTCTTACTCGGTTGGTTTGAATGTGCAGTATATTTCTAGGTACAATATACCTGTATTTTTTCTGTGCATTACTCTTTATCTATTTCATAAATACACCGGCCTTGGCGATTGAGCCGTTTCTCAGTGTCACTTCCATTGCAAGATGGCTGCAGATTGCAAATTATGAAAACTGTTTGTTTTATTATTATGAGTGTGCAAATATTTCAGGGTGCAGCCCTTGTTGATGGAGCATATCCAACACTTAAACACGATATTACACACACATTGGATCACTGTTACAAGTTATAATTCAATAATGTTGACTCAATTTTATGCAATTTTATTGCATTGTAGCAATCATTATTCAATTATGTTGAGTGTTGAGTGGGCGGCATTTGAAGGAGAGTACTACTGTTTCTTTGAAGAATTGCTGCAAAGTTTTCACTAACAACAAAATTACTAATGAATAATAAGACGAAATTATCACAACCACATTTATTTATTAAATAAATGTGGTTGTGACAATTTCGTCTTATTATTCATTATGGATACCTTCCACAATATCACCTTCGACATTACTAAAAAACAAAATTACTGTGTTATTAGACAATTAGGCTAAATTTCCGATTATGGGAGAGGGGTTTGGCCCCTTCCTAGAGAAAGGACATAACATTTACCTACATGCGCTTGTTCTAATCTTAGAGACGTCCAGTGTTGTAACTGTGAGGCGTGGTCAGTGCGATAGATCCCAGAGACCCAGACAAAAGAAATTTAGAAATTTAAAAAAGTTTTGAGAGAACAATTTTGACAAAAGAGCCAAAGAAGGTGTCTAGAATCACTAAAAGTATCGTTTTAGAGGTGCTACGTTTAAAAAAAATTCCGGGGGAGTATCCTCGAACTATCCTTACAAATGAAATTTTGGAACTTTCTTTGTAGTGGCGAAGGTGATATTGTGGAAGGTATCCATAATGAATAATAAGACGAATTACCACAACCAGATTTATTAAAAAAATATTGAGAAACTAGTTTCGGTTGTTATACCATTATCAATCTCTATCAAACTAAAACTAAAGTACAGAGAAGCTTAAAAAATACTGAAATTTAGGAGTATAGTACTGTACAAATCCCCAATCAACGGAGGGGGAGGAGAGATAAAAAACAGCAGAGTGGAAATAGTTTCAAAAGTCCCGCTTTTTAAAGTATGTCAACTTGAAAAATAAATATTTTAACACAAGAATCTTGATCTCCCATTGACAACGATGCAAAAACTAGAAACAAATTACTTTGACACACAATGTGGGTTAAAAAAATGTTTAAATGGATTAACTCATGCCTAGAATCGCTCAAAATGTAGTTTTATAGCTATTATTTAAAAAAAATATACTAGGGGAGCTGCCATGATCCCCCTTTTAAAATAAAAAACAAAATATATGCAATCTAATATCAAAACTGACACTGTATTTCTATGCATATTATTTTCAATCTAATATTAAAAATGACACTGTATTTCAGTTTTATATAATGTTTTACTCACATATATTGGAGATGCTCGAGGGATGCATTTCACTTCTGAAAAGAAGATTCGTCAGCATTCTTTTTAGAAGTGAAATGCATTCCTCAAGCATCTCCAATATATGTGAGTAAAACATTATATAAAAGTGAAATACAGTGTCAGTTTCAATATTAGATTGTTCATTAAGTATTTCGTCATGGAAAACACCACAGACTATAGATATGGTTTTAAAGTGATGTATTGTTATAGAACCCGTTCTTCTCACCTCCTATAATTAGAGCCTAATCCCCTCCCTCAAGCGTAACATCTTTGATCATCAACTCCCCCCCCCCCCTACTACCCTCTAGTTACGCCACTAGAGGCGTCATAATATGTAGTCAAATTCACGGTTTTACCAATGCGATTTTTTAAAGAATCTTTCCACTAAAATTCCATCAGCTATTGAAGAAATTCCGGTAAATTGAGATGCTATTTCTCTTTGTAAATAATTTATTATTCTTTCAACTAAAGGTTATGAGCCTCCTCGAAAAGCCAATCTTAACTTGGTCTTAACTTGGGCCATGCTCTTATGAGAAGTCCTGATAGCATCATACATCATACAGCACTACGGTATGAAAGTATTGCAACTGTAGTATTTTATAGTTGCTTGCATTGTGGAGGTGGAAGAGTCGTTGGAAGTGTGAATTGATCTGATTTACATTGCCATTATCGAACCCAAGGCTGGAGCATGTTTATTGCAGTATTCACTAGAAGTTTACTTCCTGAGAATGGCTGTCAAACTCGGCCATGCAACGATATTTCTCATATCACAAACACCAGATCACTATAAATAAACTACTAATTCCTGCTTATGCTAAACAACCAGAAGCAATAAATAGTAAAAACAGAAACCATCGGTATCGATAAATATCGATGAATAATATCGAATAACTATCGATGAATAATATCGAATAATTATCGATGAATCTGGGAAGTGATAGCCGTGAGCCGTAAAAGGTACGGTATCTGTTCAATCAGAATAGATTAGCAACACTCTCCTGGGCCCTCTCTGTAAGGGTGACCGATTGGATTGGCCAGTAAAAACTGATTTGTTCTCTGCTCTAAAATCACTTCTCGGTGGTTCGGAACCTACCTAAAATTGAAGATCTACAATTTTTTCAATAACATGGCTCAAGCGGCGAGGTGGAACTACCTGTAAGGGTCTCCAAACCAATGAAAGCCAAACGCATTCACTTTTACTTACTATCGAAAAATAGTATCGCGAATAACTAACTATCGATATCATTAGATTAATCTTCTTTCGTAAATGTGGAAGCCAAATACCACTCACTCAATCATTAATCACCGTTTATCGGAAACCACTTGGCCAAAAAAGTTGTCATTTAGTATACATGTTTAGTGAAGACCCTTACACACGTGCTAAGAATGGGCTTTAAAAAATTCCCCAAAGATAAGCCCAAAATTGAAGTTTTTCTACCGTTTTTTAGAGTTCTCAAGAACTATTCCACCATAAAGTTGTAATTTAGTATAAATGTTAAGTTTTAAAGAATTACTGCGAAAGGTTTTTGAAATTCCCCCAAAGATACGCCCAAATTTAAAGTTTTCCAGAGGTGTTTAAGCGGTCTAAAGAACTACGTGGCCAAAAAAGTTGAAATTTGGAGTACATATTCAATTAAGACCCTAGAATCATGGTTTGTTCATAAAATTACTTGAAATATACCCAAAATTAACGGTCTTCTTGTGTTATCAAGAACCTATTGATCAAGCAAGTTGAAATCTGGTGTACATGTTCAATGAAGACCCTAGAATCATGGTAAGAAATGGTTTGTTCATAAAATTACTTGAAATATACCCAAAATTAAAGGTCTTCTCGCGTTATCAAGAACCTATTGATCAAGCAAGTTGAAATTTGGTGTATATGTTTAATTAAGACCTAGAACCATGGTAAGAAATGGTTTGTTTATAAACTTACCTGAAATTACCCAAAATTGACGGTTTTCTTGTGTTATCAAGTACCAATTGATCAAACAAGTTGAAATTTGGTAATGTTAAGTCTTAGATCAAGAAGCGTTCTAAGAAGAGTTTTCGGCATTTCCCAAATGTACGCCCAGGTTTAAAGCTATCCCAGGGATTTTTCAGCGTTCTCAGGAACTACGTGGTCGAAAATTTTGAAATTTGGTATACATTTTTAGTTTTGGACCAAGATGCGTAAGACTACTAAGATTAGAATACCTGCAAAGCCCCTAAAATTTTAAGTTTTTCAAAGAAGTTTTTCTAAGATACCTGCAAAGTCCCTATAAAATTTAAAGTTTTTCATGTATTGTATAACCGAAAATACCGTAATTTGAATAGTTTTTTTTAACATTTCTGCAAAATCCCTCAAATTTGCCGTTTTTTAGCGTTGTTTAGTGTTTTTATGTATTGTGTGACCAATATTGGTAAAAATTCTCCCCTTTCTAATAAGTATCGATATATTGATACATGAATATCGACTAACTATCGACATTGATAGATAAATATCGAATAACCATTGACATTGAAAGATAAAAAAAATATTGAACAAAACATTCAAAATTTGAGATACATAAATATTTCAATATTTCAGCAACCGTAAATTCTGAAAGACATACGTATGCAATGACATTGACATCCCTCATTTCATGTCAATAGTTTATTACGACTTTTAGACGAACAAAAAGATTTGCAAACTGAAAAACGAACAACTGTACAGTAAATAATAGTGAATCGTTATGTGACAGTTGAAAAAGCATCACATTCTTTTAATCATAATAGACGAAACCTTGGTAATATTCTGTTCTATTAAATGACGTAGTCAGATCTTTTAACGTAGCTCTGATACCATATTCTTCATTCACTGAATAGACCAGTATAATTTTGGCATACATTAGAATAAATTCGCATTCAGAAATTGAATTTAAAATTTAAATACAAATACATTTCAATGACGGCGGTGTGAAGTTCATTATTATCTCGAGTTGAATGCGAGGATTTGGCTGATAAAACGCTTTGAATATTAAGTTTCAAGTTGTAGAGTGTATTAAGATTTCTGGTTGTGAGTTTAGGTTGAGTAAATGACATCAAATTCCGAAAATTTAAATTTTTGGCGGGTGGAATTTGGAAGGGCACAATGTTTGAACGAAGGGACATCTATTAATTACCACTGTATATAAATCATGGATAAAAATTTAAAAAACACTTTTTAAGTGAAAATTATGACTCACGTTATGGCGTGACGGCCGTTTCACTCTGTTGTCAAGAGCATCGTCAGACAACCCACAGTACACTCACTGTACTCACGAGTACAGTGAGTGTACTGTGGGTCATCTGACGATGCTCTTGACAACACAGTGAAACGGCCGTCACGCCATAACGTGAGTCATAATTTCCACTTAAAAGTGTTTTTTAAGTTTTTATTATATTAGTGGAAACAAGATGGATCTTCAACATCATGAATCATGAACTATTTTTCAGCTCTTGTGTATAAGATTGCTAGATTACTAGTGTATAAGAATGTATAATTGTTTTTTTTTTTGGATATCGTTTTGGAAACTCCACTTAAGGAGTATAAGACAAGTCAGATCAACAATTATTATACAATCTTATACTCTAGTTACAATAATTACTATATCAATTCGTTGATGAGAGGCTAATTTTGATGTGAAAGGAACTCCTGTACACTATAAATACCTTTATCAACTAAATATTTTTTCAATTGTAAATATTTCTATATTTTGAAGACTCTTTAAAAACTGCGGAAGCTTGTTGTAGAGATGTAGAGTTTCCTACCAATAAAACTTGTTTTTTTTTAAAGCTACTATTAAGACTCTCCAAGTTAGAATCTCCTCGGCTTCTTGTATTATGATCTGACTTGTCTTATACTCCATAATTGGAGTCTTCAAGATGTAATCACCAAAAAAATTGTATTTCTACTACAGCATTCTCCGATATGAAGCTTTCTAAAAGATAGATATAAATAGTGATGTCAATACACCTCTTTTTTCCACGTCTTATGAAAGTAGTGTCATAATGATGCTATTTTAAAACTACTGTCACTTTTTAGTTCAGAAGTCTAAACCAATCATACTCAGAATTTCTTCAAAACAGTGTAGAATAGTAGTTTATGCAACGATTTTATTTTGACCCTTATTAAAGCACGAGTTAGATGTAAGTTATAACACGAGCGAATGCTCGTGTTATAAATATCTCACAAGTACTTTAATGGCCAAATAAAATCGTTGCATACACTATTTTATCTACGACCACTAGTATACATTTAATTAAAACAATTTCATTTTACCTGTGACTGTCAGAGATACCTAACCTCTCATCTCAAATACGAGAAGTTATAGTAGATTGTTAGGTTAGCAGCTTAGTTAGCAGTTTGATCAAATCAGCTGATAGTTTCACAATATTGAATTACGATATTGATTCCATCAAAAACGCTTTGATTGGTCCAGAACCCGTGTTATAATGTAGAACCTGTACTATAATGAGCTCATTATGCAACGGGTTTCAAAAAGCATTTCGAAAAGACAGCTGTTTTGGCATCAATCGTGAAACTGTAATGTATACATTATGACATGGTTGTAGATAAATGAATATTATACTCCTGGATTTCTTGTTCCATGACGAACTGCGTTGTTAATATTAACTTTTCATGTGAAATTTAACGACTTGCAGTCAAATATTTGTTAAGAATAAGTATAACTCACTTAATCTGGCCGAGCGCTTTCGAAGTGAATATTATACAATAGTCATGTCAGCTGATTCAAACATTCCGAAATCAAACTGGATTTCAAATCACACATTGTAGGTTATGATAATTATAGTTTGAGCAAGTTATTGGTTGAGTTAAATGTAATTTTTTGATAGTTGGAGATGAAATGTTGTTTCTAACGATTGTATTTTGCCTTAAAAAATTCATGAGATGTGTAAATTGTTTTTGTAGATGTGTCGCAATCTCACACATCTGAAATTCTGAGTATGATTGGTTTAAGGACATTGCTTAAGGACAGTCATAATATAATCGTTGCATAGACTGCTATTTTAATTCTCTATAGTGGCGAAGGTGGAAGTTATCCATAATAAATAATAGAACTTGAAGGTGTCACAATCACATTTATTGATAATAGTGAGATACTAGTTTCGTTTGTAAACCCATTATCAATCTCAAACAAAGTAAAACTAAAGTACAGAGTAGCTGAATATAATATAATATAATAAACACGGAATGATACTATTGGCTGCGGATACTAAGTGCTTATGATAGGCTGACCCTCATTGAAGGACTGTGATTGGGTGAAGGCCAAAACAAGACCCGCCCACTGGTGGGAGGAGCAACAAGCAGAAATAAGCTCTTGAATTTCTTGTTCCATAACGATCTGCGTTGTTAATATTAACTTTTTATGGTAAATTTAGCGACTTGCAGTCAATTTTAATTGAGAATAAATAATGTATTTACTCACGTAGGCTGAAAAGTTTTTGAATCGTGAAGATTCATTTTTAACAACGAATCATCACGATTCGAAAACGTTTCAGTCTATTTCCTAAACCTACTAAATTACTACCTTTTTTTTCTAAGGATGAAGCCCACATAGGTCTGTGACCTGTGCGTGGGTAATGAGTTGGATGATGGTGATTGATGAGTTGGACTACAGTTTTAGGTGGGTTCCGAACCACCGGGAAGTGATTTTACAGCAGAGAGCAGTGTCTTTTTTGCTGGCCAATCTAATCGGTCACCGTTACAAACAGGACCTACGAGAACGCAATTTATCTCTATCTGATTGAACAGTAGTATGTATGAACATGACTAGTATGAACTGCATTTCGAAATGACAGTATTCACTTCAACCAAAGTAAGGAGAAATTGATTGGGACTTTTGCACTACAACCCTGCTTTTCTTAGAAAATGAACAGTAGATTCCTAACCTAACCTAACCTAACCTAACATAACCTAAGACCCGGTTAGGAAATGATGTTTATTCTAGGTTAGGTCAGGTTAGAAATCTACTGTTCAATGACACTTTTTATGAAATGCGGGGATATAGTGCAAAAGATTCAATTTATTTTCAATAAGATCAAGGTATGCTCATTAGCTATTAGTTCCCATAAATCTGATAATTTTTAACGCTCCTTCAAGTAATAAAATTTATATACAAAAAAATTATTTATAAATCTTTTGATAAGATGGCTTAATAGTTATTTATGTATTAAGAGCGTGAAGCGCGATTTTATCGCTCGAGCCAAAACATTTACTGCGCGACGCGTAGCGGAGCGCAGTAATTTTGCGAGAGCGATAAAGAAGCTTCACGCTCGAATTGCATACAATATTTTTCCTAAAACTGCAGTTCTGGATTCCAACACAATAAAAGCTTGTAGTTTGTAACATCACAGACCATGCGCGGGTTTGGTTAGCGTACGCCATTTTTGAGGTTATGTGAATTTCACGGATTCCGTGATCCACCAATGAGAAGGCATCAAAATCAAAACAGAAGCGTAAAGAAAACAGCTGGCGAGCGTAAAGTACTTTACCGCTTGCTGAGCAGTAAAGAGGTATTTTACAATTAGATTTCAGTACGTAATGAACTACTTTACGAGCAGTTGTAGGAAAAATCATTTCTAGGCAAGTTGAAGGCTTGCAATGCATGATTCGATTCAAATTATTGCGTTCAGCCTTCCAGGCAATAAAATTCCCGGCAATAAAACAGAAAATCAAATTCCAGCCTCATCATTTCTACGCCATATTTATTTTATCAAAGTTGAGCTGATTGGGATCCAAGGATAACCGATCAAAAATTGGGTGAATGGAAGTCACCAGTGCCATTCCATAGCTTTTAAAATGCGAAAAACTGTACCATAATTGCAACAGAGACCTTCTGCATCGATATCAATCCTATAGTAACGGAAGGCAGCGATTTGGGATTGTATTGCAATGCCAACCTTCGATTCGATCGATGTAAAACTCATCAAATAAGGCAGAATTGGTAATTGAAGTTCTGGATTGATTGCTGAATTGGAAAGCAACGTTTAATCCGAAGATTTCTGACGAACAAAGTCTGAAATTAATCCTACAGTCCACATGGAACAGAAGAAAATCCCAAATCGCTGCCGTTCCATATCTTCCCCGCGAAACAATCGACTAAGAGATTCGATAGTCGATATGTAAGACCGTTAGTTTTGGGTTGGTAAAGATATCGACATTTTCGTTCGAATGTTTTGTGGGGATGATGCGGTACTGCAATCGAAAACACTATAATTACTGTTTTTTTTTTCTGTGTTTTGATTGAAATCCTCGTTTTAACAAGAGTTATGTCAATTATTACATATTGTTTATTTTATGTTTATTATGGAAGTTTTATTGTTGTACTATTATTATTGTTTTTCTCAATTTTGTTTCATCTATTTCTATTAGTATATAGGCTAGTTTAGGAAGAACTGTACCAGTGTGTGCTTTTATGAGAAATGAGAAGCTTTTCGAGAAAAGAGTGAGTAGAGGAAGTGATAAATGGTGCGACAGGAAATAGAAGAAGATGCTGCTGATGATGATGAAGAAGAAGGAAAAGAAGAAGGAGGAGAAGAAGGATAGGAGAAGAAAAGAATAAGAAGGGTAAAGAGGAAAAGGTGGTGAAGAAGAAAAAGAAGAAGGAGGAAGAGGAGCAGAAGGAGGAAGAGGAGCAGAAGGAGGATAGGAGAAGAAAAGATGAAGGAGGAGGAGGAGAAGAAGGATAGGAGAAGAAAAGAAGAAGAAGGAGGAAGAAGTGGAGAAGGAGGAAAGAAGAAGAAAAGAAGAAGGAGAAGGAAGAGGAAAAGGAGGAGAAGGAGAAAAAGGGGGGAAGATGAGAAGGGGGAGGAGAAGGAGGAGAACATAGGAAGAGGAAAAATAGATGATGAGGAGTGGGAGGAGAAGAACGAGAAGTGGGAGGAAGAGCAG